>JAHHZJ010003366.1:0-69585 GCA_021437245.1 Aegilops speltoides
AACCTCAAGGGTTTGCGGAACCGAAATCCGACAATATCCGAACCGCCAAGCTTGCCATCCACGCAAAGGAGAGTTCCATCCGGACACGGGAAGAAGTCTTCTATCTTGTATCTTGGTAGCCCAACAGTCCGGCCCATGTATATTGTCCGGCTGTCCGAGGACCCCTTAATTCAGGACTCTCTCAACGGCCTGGGGTATTTCCGGCCTGTTATAGGTCCTGCTTCATTTGGGCCCATTTACATGCCATTGACACTTTCGGCCCATAAACGACCGTGAAGGATTTGGGTCATATTCGGCCATGTCTAACATTTGGCCTGTTAGAGGCCCACTATAGATTTGGGCCACTTTCGGCCTGTTAACGTCGGATGAAATCCATGGGCCATATGTGGCCCAACGTCACATCGGACCCATTAACGGCCCATATAAAATGGCGCTAATCTAGCCCGACCCGAACTTGGCTGTTAAAGGCCCGTGTATTAAATGGCGGCGCATTTCTGACCCGTCAATTCGGCACTGTGAAAGATCCACATCGAAAATGGGCCACCATTTCGACGACTGCTAAGACCGATGGGTTATTTGGCTGTCGGCGCCCAATCTCACTTTTGGCCTATTAAAGTCCTTGTTTTTATGGGCTGAGAGATATTTACACTGTAAGCGACCTATTACTCTTGAGGCCCCAATTATGTTTAGGCACATTAAAGGCCCACTACGAACACAGAGCCTACAGAGAAAATATGAAAGCTTATGCTGATTTAGAAGCACAGATATTTTTAGTGGGCTACATGCAAATTTCGGCCCATCATCATTTTTAGCCCAATTGGAATGGGCCCGGCGAATGTTGGGATGTTGGGCTCTCTGAAGCTTCGGCGAATACATTACTAAGATAAACCTACACTATACAAAAATAAGCGTCGTAATTCTGCAGCCTTTGGCATCATAAATCTTTGTATCACAACAAAATAAAATCAACCATACAACAAAAGGCACATTGGCTTAAAGTTTTCTGATCCTTGCGAGATAAAAGCACCATCAGATGTATAGAAGCACAAATCATTTGACCTGAGTGCTAATGTTTCAGGCTATATAATCTTATGGAGCAACATGGTCTTCACCTTTTTTCCGCCATTGCTCTTGAACAACAAAGTGAATGTCTGATAGTCTGGTTTCAAAACCATTCATATCTTGACGACATTTGTCAACCACTATTCTTGTTTCGAAATGGCGCCCATTAGGGATTGGACGTATGTGCGGAGACACAGATATATCACTTTGTCTAGCGGAAGATTTTGTTCGATGGCGATTTGGGCGAGTTACCTTGATAACCAACCCGAATTACATGAGAAGGTGCTTTTTGCCTTTGTTAGTGGAGAGATACTAACGCTAGCTGCGGCAAGAGGTGACATTGTGCCTATGTAGCCTCGTCACCTTGAGTGGTTGTTCTGTTCAATCATTTGTTCCATAGCTTCTTGAAAGTTTGAACTTGTAGATTAGTGTACGGATAAGTTACTAATGAGATAAAACAAACAAAGTAGGTTACATGTTTATACATAACTTATTTTGGTGAACTACTGTAATACTTTAGCATGTATTGTAGTGCCAACCACATAATAAAATCACTATCGGAACATATGTCCATGTAGCATGCCTACTATATTGTATATTTCCTCACATTCATTGACATCTAAGTATAAAGAGACAATGTTTAAAGTAGGGTGAACATAGTATGACATCATTCATATCATGGACAAACCGATATAAAACAAACAGGCTATTTTATCATTGTGTGCGCACGTGAACATAACAACTAGATGACAGATCAAGACTAAAAGAATATCCATCATCTCTTTGATACGTCTCCATCGTATCTACTTTTCCAAACACTTTTGCCCTTGTTTTGGACTCTAACTTGCATGATTTAATGGAACTAACCGGATGATCTTTTTTTCGGAAGAAGCTGTCATGGTGTTATTTTGTCGCGAGAAATAAAAGTTCTCGGAATGACCTTAAAATCCATGAACAACTTGTCAAAATAAATAAAAATCTTGATGAAAGAATCATCGTCGGGGCCACATACATCCCGCTTGTGGTGGGTGAGCCCCTCCCCAAGGACACGCCCCCTGCCTCGTGGGCCCCCTGGACGTCCACCGACCTCAACTCCAACTCCATATATTTGCTTTCACAGAGAAAAAATTAGAGAGAAAGTTTCATCACGTTTTAGGATACGGAGCCGTCGCCAAGCCCTAATTGCTCTCGGGAGTGCTTATACGGAGTTAGATTACAGGCTCGGGTAGGGATTCGTCGCCGTCGTCATCATCAACCATCCTCCATCACCAATTTCATGATGCTCACCGTGCGTGAGTAATTCCATCATAGGCTTGTTGAATGGTAATGGGTTGGATGAGATTTACCATGTAATCAAGTTAGTTTTGTTGGGGTTTGATCCCAAGTATCCACTATGTTACGAGATTGATGTTGCTATGACTTTGCTATGCTTAATGCTTGTCACTAGGGCCCAAGTGCCATGATTTCAGATCTGAACCTATTATGTTTTCATGAATATATGTGAGTTCTTGATCTTATCTTGCAAGTCTATAGTCACCTATTATGTGTTATGATCCGACAACCCCAAAGTGACAATAATCAGGATACTTCTCGGTGATAACCGTTGTTTGAGGAGTTCCTGTATACACTATGTGTTAATGTGAACAAGAAGATGACACTTGTTAATTCAAATGATATAATGTTGTATGCTCGAGGAAAAACATACATCATCAATCATTAGTTGAAAGGTGTGCCCAAAATATGACCTTAGGCAGCAAGATCAATGTTAGAGTGACGCTTCAATAACCAACAGTCTAAGGACGAACTGTCGATCGCTAACTTCAAAGCAATAGGTTTGCTAGAAGTACAGAATTCAAGCAACAACGTTAGCATATCAGTATCCCGGTTAAAAAAACAACAACACGGGGACCAAGGAAGAATGGTGATGGTGAGAAGTATCATCATACCGAAAATTTCTAAGAGGTGGAGCAATTCTCGCGACCTTCTTGACACAAAAGATGGTAATACTCCAAGGTAGAGCATAACATAAGTCGGATAGCAAAGGAACTCAAGGTACAAGCATAAAACTAGAACAAGTTTTGTGTTGCGAAATCTAATAATGTTGTCGATGGTAGCCCAAATTATCAAGGGCAAAGGATGGCATTTCTCATCAAAATTTGATAGATCTCTTGGAAGAGCTCAGAATGTTGATGATATTCACGACACATTTGTCGCGAGAGTTCATGAAGATGTAATCGATCGGCGATGACATCAAGTTAAAGGAATGATGAAGCGAAAGGTTATTGGAACCATGGGTACGAAACAAACTCAAAATCAGTTTTGTTGTTTAAGGAGAAATGATATGACAAGGAAGATTGACGTAAGCTTAGCTCATTGTCGAAAATTATGCTCCGGGAATAAGGACCAGGTAGCACAATTAAAATTAGCACTATCATGATAGCCGATCAGGCTAGGATTGTCATGCTCGAGTTCAAACCCGTAAGCAATGACGATAAATATGAGTTGTCAAATCATAGTGCGGAATCGAATCAGTTATTGGTGTCCTTGAGTGGTTATCAACTCGGACCCGATAAAATTTGGGCGATGAAGATAATACTTGATGAAGATCTCATAAGAAATTATGTACTTGATATTATCGAGGTACCAAGGGTAATACTCGAAGGTTGAGAAGAATCGAGGTTGGCGGGCATATTGATCAATAGAAGACAAGCGATTTAACTTGTCAGAAATGGGATCAAAGAGAAAAAAACAATCATGAGTCGGAACCACGGTTGCAAAGGACCGGGGCATAGATACAAGATGAACTTATAACAAGGGGATTATCATTACTACAAGAAGCTTCCATGATAAGTTCCACATTGGGTCCATGGGCATGAACACAGGGTTCAAGGCTGACTCCCACTTCTCCAAAGCACAACCTTACATTCACTTCTCGTTTCCATAATGGCATTGATGTTGAAAGTTTTACCTGGTGAAATACCAGATGAGTATGACCCATGAAATCTTCTGGGCTCACATAGATTAGGTAAGGCTTTGGTTCAACCCATCGGGCATCTTAGGAACATATACCACAAAATTTTTAGGAGTAATTAACCAAGCTCGATAGTAGAGCATGGTTGTCAAGGCGAGAGGATACAATTTAAGAAAGGCATTATGTATTAGGGAAAGAACTCACCATATTAGAATGTGAATGATACCAGCGGATAAGAACCCGACAATGGGTCCGTGGTCCTAACAGGCTGACATGAGTATCGGTACTCAACGGAGGAGAAAAGATGCAAAGGCATCAGTTATGGAAACATCTGAATACTTTGATGTTTTAATAATCAAAGAAATTATAATTCCATATCGGTGTATCGAGAATCGGATGCCACGATCAATTACGAGTAAGTTTGATTGGCAGAAAATCAGCTCATATCTCGAATGATGTCTGAGCCAGGAAGATAATTCCTAAGGATCATCTGATGATTATGAGCAATCACACACGTATTGAATCGAGGGACTCAAGATGATAATGACAAAGGACGTCAAGGAATATTGCTAGGCATATGGAATTAACCACAATGCAGTAGGCAAGAAGAATCTCATAAGCACTAAGCTGTAGAGGACTCTTGGAAGATCAAATGGCATTTCAAAGTATGTTGTGAAACACATGAACAACTGGGGATGAATGAATTCCCGTTAATTGTGAGGAATTATCCGTACATGTTTTGTGCGGAAAAGGAACTGCAAGGCAATAAGCATAAAGGATCCTCAGAACATCGAAGAGTATTTCAGGGCATCTTGTAATAACAAGAGCATGTGGGGGTGAAGGTATGAATGAGAAGTTAACCATAGAGGTTTATCGATGGATGGGAATTGCAAAAGCAAAGGCACAAGTCTCGAGAGAACATCATAGAGTATCCTCGGAATCTTACAGTGCGATGAGCGATCGCCGGTAATGAGGTGCTCTCCGGGTGAAAGTGGTCATGAGATCCTAATGTTAGATTTAACAAAATTCATTTAACCGAATAGAGAGATCGAGTCCCGAGTATAGGCGAGGAATAAAAGATCCTAATACCACCCAATGGTGGCGTGGGCCGTAAGCCACACAGTCATGTTAGTAAAAGTTTTGCAATGTCTAGACTCAACTTGACCAAGGAGTTGGAAGGGGATTCTGGTGTAGTGGCTCGATACCAACATGGCGCCCGATTCAATCGTACACTAATCATGCCGCATAGCGTGTATGATCAAGATCGAGGACTCACGAGAAGATATCACAACACAACTCTAAAACATAAATAAGTCATACAAGCATCATAATACAAGCCGAGGGCCTCGAGGGCTCGAATACAAGTGCTTTCGATCATAGGCGAGTCGTGGAAGCAACAATATCTGATCTGCTGGACATAAGTAAACAAGTTTGCCTTAAGAAGGCTAGCACAAGCGGGATACATATCGAAAGAAGCGCGAGACCTCTGCACAGGATCCTCTAACTACTCCTGGTCATCGTCGGTGACTGCCTTGCGTAGTAGTAGGCACCTCCGATGTAGTAGGAGTAAATAAATCGACAGTGGCGTCGCTCACAGGCTCAACGTGCAGTTGCGGCATCCGGGAAGAAGATGGAAAAGAGGGAAAAGAGGAGCAAAGCAACCGTGAGTACTCATCAAAGTACTGCAAGCAAGAACTACACTACATATGCATGGGTATATGTGTAGGAGGCAATATCGATGGGTGAACTCTGGAATGCCGGTATAAGAGGGGATAGCTAGTCCTATCAAGACTAAACACAGCGACCTCCGTCTTGCGACATGTAGAAAAGTAGATTGAAGTCCTCCAAGTAGCATCGCATAGCATACTCCTACCGGCGATCCTCCCTCCTGCGCCCTATGGAAGCGATCACGGGTTGTCTGTGGAACTTATGCAGGTGTATTTATTAAGTATCGGTTCTAGTTGTCATAAGGTCAAGGTACAACTCCGGGTCATCCTTTTCTGGGGACACGGCTATCTGAATAGATAAACTTCCTGCAGGGTGCACCACATAACCCAACACACTCGGTCCCATTTGGCGGACACACTTTCTGGGTCATGCCGGCCTCGGAAGATCAACCGTCACAGCCCACCTAGGTCTATGAGAGAGGTTGACACCTTGATCTAACTCCTATGGCGCGAAGTGCAGGCCCATCGCCCATTGCACACACTGCATGTTGCGTGGGCGGCGAAAGTAGAACTAGCCCCTTAATACAAGCGAGCTACGTTCCAATCCGGTAGCGCTGCTCGGTCGATGGCGTCTAGAAGACTTGGTGATACCACGACGTCAGTGTCCATATCTTTCCAGCGTAGTTGGTTAGTGCGTATAGACCAAATGGCGGACTCGGATCAAATACCAAGATCTCGTTAAGCGTGTTATTATGAAGCAACCTTGACGCCGACCAAGGCTAGGCCCACCTCTCGCCTAGGTGGTCTCAACCTGCCACAATATCGCTCGCCACAAAGATCCACCACGGAGGGCCGTCGGGACAAAGGTCCTTTCAGCTAATCAAGTGAATCACTCATGGGTACTCCTCGAGCCGACCCGACTTTAGTCACCATCGTAATATGTATATATGTATAGTATATACCGTGATCACCTCCGGTGATCATGGCCCAATAATATAACAAAGCGGTGACAAGAATGTTGGGCCAATGATGATAAACTAGCATCCTATACTAATCATTTAGGATTGGGGTATGGTATCAATACTGTACAACAATGACAAGCTATGCAATAGAATAGGAATATCCGAATAGTAACATGCTACCTTTGCTCTAATGCAAGCGTATAGAGAAGAATAAGCGATATCTGGTGATCAAGAGGGGCTTTCTGGTTGCTACGGCAAGGAGGAAGCGATCGTCAACTCCGTAGTCGAGTAGGCTGACGGCGTCGGTCTCATAGTCTCTAGGAGAAGAGGGAAGAAACAATGAATACCATGCAAGCAGATGCATATCGATGCATGACATGACAAATAACGATGCTAGGTGTGCCCAATCGTGGTACTAGGTGATCACCAAGCGAAGGGAAAACATCCGGGAAAGTATTCCCAGTGTTTTGTGTTTTTGGACAGATGAACCGTAGGGGGAAAGTTGCATATCTGCTATGCTAGGGATGTGTGGTGGACGAACGGGCTGCGTATCTGGATTCGTCTCGTCGTTCTGAGCAACTTTCATGTAGAAAGTATTTTCATCCGAGTTACGGATTATTTTATATGATTTTCTAAAGTTTAAACAATATTCTGGAATTATCTAAATTAACAAAAATAGAAATATGGCGTCGGCATGGCGTCTTGATAACGTCGGCGGTCAGCAGACTTCATTGACCGAGGTCAAAGCTGACACTGTGGGTCGATGGGACCCACATGTCATAGATAGAAACTAATTGAGTTCATTTTAATTAAGCAGAGCTAATTAAGGGGTGGGCCCGGGTGTCGATGGTTTGCTTAGGTTAATTAACCATTTTAAATTACACTAAAGTTAATTAGCGAGTGGGGCCCTTTGTAATTGACAAGGGACGCCCAGTCAGCAAAGTTAACTGAAGTAACTTAGTCAGCGAGGGGCCTTGAGGGCCCGTGGCGATGACCAGTGGCCCGGGTGTGCCACGTGGCGGCCCGGCACGGAGTTCCTCCATTGGCCTCCTGTGAGCGAGCTTCGCGGAGGCCTTCGAATTCGCTCACGGGACACCGTTTTGCGCAGTTCAATTGCGTTGGAGCAGCGGTCGGTGTCGTCGCGTCAGTGGTGGCGATGCAGCATGGCGGACTTAGCGGTGTCGTCGCCGGCGATGAGCGAAGCGGCGGCATCTGAGTGCTTTCGGCGAAGCTTGGCTTCTGATGGCTCAAATCGGTAGCAGCTAAACTCGTTGAGACCGGGAAGCGGCGCGCAAGCTGCGACCTTAGCTTCGGCGGGGTGGGTTACCGCGGCAGCGGCGTCGGGTGGGGATCGAACTCTGAGGCTCGGCGAACAACAGACCTTGCGCGTTGAGCCCCAAGGAACCCGGAACACGATCGGCGCTTCGGCCTCATGTGAAGGTGACCATAGCCCGGCGCCCGAGCTCGTCGGCATAACACGCTTCGGCGGCAGCGGGCGAGCTGGCTAGGAAGGCTGCGAGCGAGCGAAGCGAAGGAGGTGGAGGAGCTCACCGGCGGCACGGAGGCCCTTGGTGGGTTTAGTAGCAGCGAGGGATAGCGAAGGCGGCGGCGGTCACCGGCAGCGAAAGAAGAGCGAAGACTCGATCCGCGCGATGCGAGCCCGTCGTCTCCGATGGCTCGGCTCGGGAGAGCGCGGAGGCGGCAAAGCTCCGCGACATCTCGCGGGGCTCGGTGTCATAGGAGGCCAGCGGGATCGATGGCGGCGGCGGTGGAGGCTACGGCGAGTGGGGAATGAGGGGCGAGGGAGGCCGAGAGGGGGGCGAGGTGGAGTAGGAAGGAGAAGCAGGGAGGCCTTGGCGCTGCCAATCTTATCCCTCGGCGGGGCAGCGAGGTGGTGCGACGGGGACGCGCCCTTGTTCCTCCTGTTCATGGTGCGGTCGGGGGAACAGGGCGCGGGGAAGGAGGTGACCAGGGGAACGGGGGGAGTGGGCCGACCCGAATGGGCTGGTTGGGCTAGCCGGCTGGCTAGCTAGGCCGATTAGCCCGAGGGTTTTGGGGGGGTCTTTGCTCTTTCTTTCTTTCTTTTCTTTATTTTTCTTTTCTGTTTAATTTTATTTTAAGTATTTAGACATTTTCTAAAATTGTGTTTACCTCACCTTAATTACTTATGCAATAATTAGCACAGCCGAACATTTTGTTTCAATTTTTGAAAAATTTCCTTGTTTGTCACATTTTGAATTTGAATTTTGGACTGGTTTGAACTAGCGAGATTAGCATCGATGTCGAGGTGACGTGTAGCATCATTAGTAGATGGTTCTTGTAGCTTAATTATCCAGGCGTCATACATTTAATAGTATAACAAAGCGGTGATAAGAATGTAGGGCCAATGATGGTAAACTAGCATCCTATACTAAGCATTTAGGATTGGGTATGGTATCAATATTTGTAGCAACAATGACGGGCTATACAGCAGAATAGGAGTATCCGAGCGATAACATGCTACACTACTCTAATGCAAGCGGTATAGAGAAGAATAGGCGATATATGGTGATCAAGGGGGCTTGCTGGTTGCTCGGCAAGAAGGAGGGTCGTCGACTCCGTAGTCGAGGGAGGTAGCGGCGGCGTCGGTCTCGTAGTCTACGGAGAGAGAGGAAGCAACAATGAATACCATGCAAGCAGATGCATATCGATGCATGACATGACAAATAACGATGCTAGGTGTGCCCAATCGCGGTACTAGGTGATACAAGCGAAGGGGAAAACATCAGGAAAGTATTCGGTGTTTCACGTTACAGACGAGATGAACGGAGGAAAGTTGTGTGTTTGCTATGCTAGGGATGTGTGGCGGACGAGCGGGCTGCGTATCCGGATTCGTCTCGTCGTTCTAAGCAACTTTCATGTAGAAAGTATTTTCATCCGAGTTACGGATTATTTTATATGATTTTCTAAAGTTTAAACAATATTCTGGAATTGTCTAAATTAACAAAAATAGAAATATAGCGTCGGCATGGCGTGGTGATGGCGTCGTGATCAGCGAACTTCGTGACCGAGTCAAAGCGACACTGTGGGTCGATGGGACCCACATGTCATAGATAGAAGCTAATTGAGTTCATTTTAATTAAAGAGAGCTAATTAAGGGGTGGGCCGGGTGTCGATGGTGCTTAGGTTAATTAACCATTTTAAATTACACTAAAGTTAATTAGCGAGTGGGGCCCTTTGTAATTGACAAGGGCCTTGATCGGCAAAAGTTAGCTGAAGCAACTTAGTCAGCGAGGCCGCGAGGCCCAGTAGCGATGACCCGGTGGCCCAGGTGTGCCGCGTGGTGGCGGCCGCGCCGGAGTTCCTCCGTGGCCTCCAGCGAGCTTCGCCGGAGGCCTTCGGAATTCGCTCTGGGACACCGTTTTGCAGATTCTAATTGCGTTGGAGCAGCGGTCGGTGTCGTCGTCGAGTGGTGGCGGTAGCATGGCCGGACTTAGCGGAATCGTCGCCGGCGATGGCGGAAGCGGCTTGTCTGGTGCTTTCGGCGGAAGCAGCGCTCTGGTGGCTCAAATCGGGCGCAGCTAAGCTCGTTGAGACCTTGGGAAAGCAGCGCACCAAGCTGCGACCTTAGCTCGGCGGAGTGGGTTACCGCGGCAGCAGCGTCGTGTTGGGATCGAACTCTGAGGCTCGGCGAAAGCAGACAGCAGCAGCGTTGGCCCTAGGAACCCAGAAGCGCGATCTGGCCTTCGGCCTCATGTGAAAGCGACCATAGCCCTGGCGCCCGAGCTCGTCGGCCATAACACCTTTCGAGCGGCAATGAGCGAGGCTAGCTAGGAAGCCTTGAGCGAGCGAAGCGAAGGAGGTGGAGGAGCTCACCGGCGGCACACAGAGGCCCTTGGTGGGTTTAGTAGCGGCGAGGGGATAGCGAAGGCGGCGGCGGTCACCGGCAGCGAAGAAAGCGGAGCAGCGAGCTCGATCCAGCGATCTGCGAGCCCGTCGTCTCCGATGGCTCGGCTCGGGAGGCCTGGCGGAGGCGGCAAGCTCCGTGACATCTCACGGGGATCGGTGTCATAGGAAGCCCAGCGGGATCGATGGCGGCGGTGGAGGCTACAGGCGAGTGGGGAATGAGGGAGAGGAGGGCGAGAGGGGGCGAGGTGGAGTGGGAAGGAGAGGCAGGAGGAGGCGGCTGGCGATCTTATCCCCTCGGCGGGGACGGCGAGGTGGTGCGACGGGGACGCGCCCCTGTTCCTCCTGTTCATGGTGCGGTCGGAGAGCAGTAGCGGGAAGGAGGTGACCCGAGGCAGAGTGGGCCGACCAGATGGGTGGCAGGTGGCTAAATTGGGCAGTTAGCCCGAGGGTTCTGAGGGGTCTTTGCTCTTTATTTCTTTCTTTTCTTTATTTTTATTTTCTATTTTAATTTTATTTTAAGTATTTAGACATTTTCTAAAATTGTGTTTACCTCACCTTAATTACTTATGCAATAATTGGCACAGCCTGAACAATTTTGTTTCAATTTTTGAAAAATTTCCTTGTTTGTCACATTTTGAATTTGAATTTTGGACTGGTTTTGAACTAGCGAGATTAGCATCGATGTCGAGGTGGCGTAGCATCATTAGTAGATAGTTCTTGTAGCTTAATTATCCAAGGCGTCATCATTAATAGTATCTCAAAGCGGTGATAAGAATGTAGGGCCAATGATGATAAACTAGCATCCTATACTAAGCATTTAGGATTGCGGGTATGGTATCAATAGTTGTATGCTTAACAATGACGGGCTATACAGAGAATAGGATTATCCGAGCAGTAACATTCTACACTACTCTAATGCAAGCTGTATAGAGAAGAATAGGCAATATCACGGTGATCAAGGGGGCTTGCTGGTTGCTCTGGCAAGAAGGAGAGTCGTCAACTCCGTAGTCGGTAGGCGGCAACAGCGTCGGTCTCGTAGTCTACGGAGAGAAGAGGAAGAAACAATGAATACCATGCAAGCAGATGCATATCGATGCATGACATGACAAATAACGATGCTAGGTGTGCCCAATCGCGGTACTAGGTGATCTGAAGCGAAGGGGAAAACATCAGGAAAGTATTCCCGTGTTTCACATTTTCGGACAGATGAACCGGAGGGGGAAAGTTGTGTGTTTGCTATGCTAGGGATGTGTGAAGGACGAACGGGCTGCGTATCTGGATTCGTCTCGTCGTTCTGAGCAACTTTCATGTAGAAAGTATTTTCATCCGAGTTACAGATTATTTTATATGATTTTCTAAAGTTTAAACAATATTCTGGAATTGTCAAAATAAACAAAAATAGAAATATAGCGTCGGCATAGCGTCTTGATAACGTCGGCGGTCAGCAGACTTCGTTGACCAGGTCAAACTGACACAATGGGTCGATGGGACCCACATGTCATAAACAATGACTAATTGAGTTCATTTAATTAAACAAAGCTAATTAAGGGGTGGGCCCCGGTGTCGATGGTTGCTTAGGTTAATTAACCATTTTAAATTACACTAAAGTTAATTAGCGAGTGGGGCCCGCCTGTCATTGACAAGGGATGCCCGGTCGGCAAAGTTAAGCTGAGTCGACTTAGTCAGCGAGGGCCACAGGGGCCAGTGGCGATGACCTAGGGGTGGCCCCAAGTGTGCCACGTCGGTCGCCAGCGCCGGAGTTGCTCCGGTGGCCTCCTTGATGTGAGCTCGCCCGAAGCGCTCGAATTTTGCTCTGAGGGCACCGTTTAGCGCAGTTCTAATTGCGTTGAGCAGTCGGTGTCGGCGTCGAGTGGTGGCGATAGCCTTGGCGGACTTAGCGAATCGTCACGGCGGTGAAACCTGGTAATGGCAGCGTCAGGTGCTGAAGCGAAGCAGCGCTTCTGGTGGCTCAAATCGGTAGCAGCTAAGCTCATTCGGACCGGGAAGCGGCGCACAAGCTGCGACCTTAGCTCGGCGGGGTGGGTTACCGCAACGATGGCGTCGGGCGGGGCGAACGGCGGAGCAGGCGTTAGCGGCGTCAGACTCTGAGGCTCGGCGAAAGCAGCAGACGCGTTAGGCTCTGGGAACCCGAGACGCGATCGGCCTTCGACCTCATGTGAAAGCGACCATAGCCCTGGCGCCCGATCTCGTCGGCGACAACGCTTCGAAGCGGCGGCAATGGCGGCTGGCTAGGAAGGCCGCGAGGCGAGCGGAGAAGGAAGGAGGTGGAGGAGCTCACCGGCGGCACACGGAGGCCCTTGGTGGATTTAGTAGCGGGGATGGCGAAGGCGGCGGCGGTCACCGGCAGCGAAGAAAACGAGCGACCTCGATCTGCGCGATCTGCGAGCCGTCGTCTCTAGTGGCTCGGCTCGGGAGGCAGCGGAGGCGGCAAAGCTCCGCGACATGTCGCCGGGGCTCGGGGTCGTCGAAGAGCGCGGGATCGGTGGCGGCGAGCGGCGGAGGCTACCGGGCGAGTGGGGGGATGAGGGGAGAGGGAGAGGCCGAGAGGGACCGCGAGGTGGAGTGGGGAGGAGAACCGAGGAGGCGCGGCGCTGGCGATCTTATCCCCTCGGCGGGGACGGCGAGGTGGTGCGACGGGGACGCGCCCCTGTTCCTCCTGTTCATGGTGCGGTCGGGGGAACAGGGCGCGGGGAAGGAGGCGACCAGGGGAACGGGGGGAGTGGGCCGACCCGAATGGGCTGGTTGGGTTGGCCGGCTGGCTAGCTGGGCCAGTTGGCCCAGGGGGTTTTGGGGGGTTTCTTTGCTCTTTCTTTCTTTCTTTTCTTTATTTTTCTTTTCTATTTTAATTTTAATTTAATTATTTAGACATTTTCTAAAATTGTATTTACCTCACCATAATTACTTATGCAATAATTGGCACAGCCCGAACATTTTGTTTCAATTTTTGAAAACTTTCCTTGTTTGTCACATTTTGAATTTGAATTTTGGACGGTTTTGATCTATGAGATTAGCATCGATGTCGAGTGGCGTGGCATCATTAGTAGATGGTTATTGTAGCTTAATTATCAAGGCGTCACACGGGTTCGCCGCCTCCGTCGTCTCTAGCTCTGGCGGCCTTTGGCCTTGACGGGCGCGGCGCCGCTGACCACCTGCCGCGAGAGCCGCGTCGCTGGGCAGCTTGGCAGAAGCCGCCATGGACTTCGAGAAGCGCATCCTCGTCCCGCCACCGCTTGAAGCCTTGGCGAGCAGATGATGGGCCCGGCGCAAAAATGCGGCGGCGCGACAGCGGAGGAACTCCTCCGCGGAGGCGGCATCTGCTGCGCCCTCAAATTCAGCCGCAACAGTACGTGAACTTCCTCCCAATTTGCCTTCTTCTTCAATCTTGCCTTCTCTAACCTTCTTGCTTTGTGCAGATGAACTTCGCGCCCTCTGCAATACATGGATTGCCATGGGATTCCTCTCATACCTCCACGACGAATTGTTCTCAAGGTGGCCTATCAGCTGCTTGAAAAAGGTTGGCCGAACTTATAGCCAGGGTATGGTTGAACTTCTTCCTTCCTTCAGTTTGTTATTTGCTTACAGCTATGTGAAGTTCAGGTGGTGTGTGAGCATCTGTCCAGGCTACAAAAGCTTTTTTAAAATCTGCCTACTTACAACCATGTGAAGTTCTGGTAGTGTATGAGCCTCAGTCCAGGCTACAAAACAGCATTGTAAAATCTGCCTGCCTGCTTACACGCATGTGAAGTTCAGGTAGTATGTGAGCCCCAGTCCAGGCTACAGAAGCTTTTTTAAAATCGGCCTGCTTACAACCATGTGAAGTTCTGGTAGTGTATGAGCCTCGATCCAGCTACAAAAGCAGCATTGTAAAATCTGCTGCTGCTTACGCATGTGAAGTTCGAGTAGTATGTGATCCTCAGTCCAGGCTACAAACACTATAAAATCTGCCTGCATTCACATTCGCATTCACATTCAAAAAAATAAAAGGAAAATAGAACATGCATGTGATATGACTTGAAGGTCAGGTTGGTATGCACTAGCAGTCCAACCATTCAAAAAACTCATGAAGGTTCGGGTTTTTAAGCTGTGAGCGATATTTCCCTTTGCAAAACAAAAGTTCGGTACAAGGCATTGGCGGATGCTCAGCTCGGTGCATAGTGTGATGGCTCTCACCACTTTTATATGAGAAGTTCAGGCTGTGAATAACGCTAAGTTCAGTTACAAAGGTATATGCAGATATAACTTGTGTGCTAATAGACAATTTTTTCTTTTATGTTAGCAAGACGAGAGACGCATGAAGAAGCTTAGAAGTTCCCAGCAGCAAGAAGCCTGTACGCGTCGCACCACCCCCTCAATGGGTCACACCTCAAACGCACCAACAACATTACCAACCTGCTCCAGACCAAAAATGGATGACACCCAAAACACACGGATACTCCCAAGAAGCTGGGTCACAGCCCTATCCGCACAAGTTTGCGCCTCCACCTAATTGGGTGATCTTTGGAAATCCCACGAGGATTCTTTGTATCCACAATGAGACTCCCAAGCACGCCCGATGGAGGAGGGTTAGCCCAAGTCTGTGTGTAACTCTGGATGTTATCTGGTGTGCATCATCAATGCCAGCGAAGCAACTAAAGCGGATCGGGGACAAATCCCAACGACACACACACGGAGGAGAGTGATCGCACACTACCACCGTTTGATCCTGCTTTTGCTACAAATCGAATTATGCACGGGGCATAAGGTAGATGGATTGCTTCACAAAACAAAAAAACAAACCAAAACCGGGATGTAATACCTCCACAACCACCTCAAGCAAAAGGGCGCAAACAAGAGAGAGGCCATCTTCAGCCCTCCTTCCTCCTCGTGATCCTTCTTTGCATCCTGCTATGATTACTCATAATGCCCCATCCCGGAGGGATAGCGGCCGACACCAGCGAGTTGCGATCATACTGCGCGCGTAAGTGAAACAAAAATATTTATATATGCATCTTGTATTATCTGCAAATTTTCTGCTCCCTCTAGAATAACAAGTTCATAAACTTCATTTTAAGGTGCTGTTTGGATTAAATTTTTGTTTTCTGCGGATGCGGATCTAGGATTATCTAATACCAAGACTAAAGATGTGATTCAAAGATGTAGAAAGCAAGGGAATTTTATAACAGATATATCGAACACGCTGGTTTTGGAATCGGGAAGGCGGGTGGAAATGACAACCACAAGTATTTTGTTTGTGCCTTCAAGGGATACACATCTTACATTTTTGAGGCGGTGAGAAGCGAAACAAAACATCGCAGAAGGGCGGGCTGCAATGCAAGAATGAGGTGAAGGTGCAAGAGGATGGCACATGCGTGGCGATGGACATTGAGTACAATCATAATCACCAGCTCATGCAAACTAATGACATGCTGGTATTTTTGCACTCACACAAGAATTATGACCCAACTATTTTGGAGTACGTAAAGCTCCTGCAGTACCATGATGTCAAGCACACAACAATCATGTCCATGCTATCTGAACATGAAGATGGAAGCTACCTCCTAAGCATGACCGGACGATACCTGCTAAACCAGTAAGTATTCAAACACCGACATACTGCAATGTAAAATAGCATCCTAGCTCACAACCCTTTGCTAGCAAAAAATAAACAAATGCATGTTTGCATGTGATTTGCAGGAAAGCCATGAATGCAAGGAAAGAAGATTTGGATGATGTATTGAAACTTGTTTCATTCTTCAAAGACATGAAGGCGATAAATGATGTGTTTTTCTATGACATCCAAGTGGACAAGGACAAGTCCATTAAAAACATTTTCTGGTCCAATGCAAGCTGCTGAGGAGCCTATCAAGACTTCGGCGATTGCGTAACATTCGACACGACTTACAAGACCAACAGATTTCATATGCCCCTGGGAGTGTTTGTTGGAACAAACCATCACTTGCAGTTTACGATATTTTTTGTTGCCCTGATAGGAGACGAAGATGCAAAGTCATTCAAGTGGTTGTTCGATACATTTCTACAGTGCATGAACAACAAGCACCCAACTTGCATTCTAACAGGGGAGTTCAAAAAAGAACTCCTCAAGTTTCATCATCTTTTTAGGTCTATGGAGTACGTGTTGGTTGGTTGGGTACATTGGTTTTGTCTGAAAATAATGTAAAGAATGCAAGTTCAACCACTGTTAGCACAGAAGTCCAAATAGCAGTACAAGAAAGCAAAATTATCTGTCACATGTTTAGAAAAAAATTAGGTATGAATGTGAAGTTCAAATACATGAATCATAGAAGTTCAAGGACAAAATATGTAAGATAAATATATGTAGCATGTTCAGAAAAATATAGTTAATTACGTGAAGTTCAAGCACTGCCACCACAGAAGTTCAACAACAATGCTTTAAGAAAATTTTTGATTGCGACACAACTAGTTTGTCCTACTATTAACTGTGAAGTTCAAGCACTGATACCACAGAAGTTCAACAACACTGCTGTAAAGAAAAAATACATGTGACATTCTTAGATACCATACTGCCAAGATGCGTAGTTCAAGTACTTGTACAATATAAGTTCACCATCAGCACAAAAAAAGAATCAAGTTTCATTTTTTTTAATTCATGCAGACCAATGCCCATCGATGGCGAAAGATATACCACAATCATTTCCAAACACCGTCCACAAGCTATGTCGTTGGCACAACTTGAAGAAGTACAGGGAATACCTCGCGTTCTTTGTACAAAAGTATAAAACATTCAAGAGAGTTCACGACTATATTAAAGCGCCGTTGATGCCAGCGGAGTTTGAAGATGCAGGGCTAAACTTCGTGCACAAGTACAACACGGAGAGCGACGGATGATGATGCACTCTGGGTGATAGGAAGATGTGGATTTCAGCATATTACAAGAACATTTTACGTGCTAGAATGACTTCCACACAACTAAGCGAGTGCATGAACCACGTGCTAAAGAAAGGGTTTGTCAAGGGACCCAAAACCTACACAAGTTTGCTAAGCGGGTCAATGCTTGCATACAAACTTCGGATCTGAGAAGGAGAACGAGCAAACAATGACCAGCATGGTATGATGACAAGTACAAAACACCCCCATCATGTTACTGTTTTACCTTGACATGTGCACTTTGAATTTAAAAAATGAAACCCATGACTCTGCTTGACTAATATCTCACTTTTGACATATGCGAGACCAATCTGTGACAAAAACAACTTACGACTCTGAGGAAGACATGTCTATCAAGTACACAAGAGCCGTGTACACGAGATGAGAATAGGATGAGAAAGGCCACGCTATTTCGCATAAGCGTCAGCGAGCCCACTAAGTACCACTGTGTACTACCACAACAAGCACAGCCATGATGATGAAGAAAGATTTTCTGGTCAAAGCATGAATTCAGGTTGTAGTGACCAGAGAATGAAATATACGAGTGTGAATGCAAGCTCTGGACACACACAGGTGAGTGAAAAAACAAGCTCATTAAATAGCTAGACTAGTAGTATCATATCACAATTTATGAAACTCATTGCTGGCTCACAAACTATGTATTCTGCATTCATCACAAAAATGCAGGCATGTTCTGCCTTCACATCATGAACATACTGGACTACCTCAACCCTGACAAATTTCCAAACAAGTATATCCTCAAATGGTACACAAAGACTACAAGATCACAACCAACCTTTGATACAAGGGACTACAACACAACCGCATCGGATGGCAGCTCAAGGCTATTGAAGCAAGACATCTTGCTGCAGCTGAATTTTATGGTTAACAAGAAAGCGATGAGATGTGACCAGCAATATGACAGAGCCTACTATGTTCTCAAGAGGCTTGTGGAAGAGCTTGATGCAATACATTTAGCAAATCAAGCGGATGCTGACGAAAGGATGGCTGAAGAGGACGCTGAAATTGAAGATGACCTTCATTATTATGCAGCTGAAATGCTCAACGCCGCCACTAAAGCCAACCAATGCAAGCAGGGTGATGGCCAATCAATGGAGCAGCGACAGCAAGAGGCGATGAAATTGCCGTTGTATTCTGAAACAAAGGGTAGGAAGAAAATTACTGCAGCAAAGAAAATTGACACGAGAGCTCAAATAAAGGCACCACCTGCATGAAGAGTCGCCGTGCACGATGAAGCAGTGCCACTTGGACCAGAAATGCGATTGTGTGCAACCAGGTTGCGGGACACAACAAGTGACTGTCCAACACTCTTGGAAAGAAACAATCTTGAGGAGGTCAAGAAACCCAAATCTCAAAAACAACAGCCCAAGTTATGGAACAAAGAAGGACCACACCCACGAAAGCAAGCGGCGGGCTTTGTAGCATATGCAAGGAGTATGAACCACATAATTCAAGAACATGCCGAAGCCTTGAGATCTTTGAAAAAGACAAACAAAATGCCACAGAAGAAATAGAAAGCAAGACCTAGAGCCAACAACAATAAGGTGGTGGAAGATGAAGAGGAAGGCGAAGATGAACACAATGTCGAAGAAGAGGAAGGCGAAGAGGAAGAGGAAGTGGAATGCGATGATGAAGAGGAAGGCGGCGATGAAAAGGAAGAGGGCGATGAAGAGGAAGAGGTACATGTCAAGCAAAAACCTCTACCGCCAAAGCCTAGGAGGGCGCAAGGCTCTGAGCGATTAGAAATAGGTCAATTAACACAATGCAAACTTATGTCATGTCAATGTGCGAACATTATGTCATCCCTAGTAATATACATTGTGAAGTTCAAGTAATATTACTTGAAGTCTGGTATGTTATGGCGGGAAGTGATGTCTTTGGTGTTGTATTGCATGAAAGTGCAAGCGATAATAAATTGAAAAACATACCTTTGTGAAGTTCAAGTAATATTCTGCGAAGTCTGGTATGTTATGGCGAGGAGGTGATGTCTTTAGTGTTGTATTGCATGAAAGTGCAAGAGTAATAAATTGAAAAACATACACTATGAAGTTCAAGTAATATTCTGCGAAGTCTGGTATGTTATGGCGGGGAGGTGCTCATGTTGTATTCCATAAAAGAGCAACCGACAAATAATCATACTGATTTTGAAGTTCATGTAAACTACGGAAGAAGTTCTGGTATGTAAAATCGATGTAGGAAAAGAATATGCTTAAAAAATAAAGTTTCGCCGCATAAACTAAGGTTAGCAATCCTAAGACAACACGTCCAAATGTGAAGTTCTGCTTGGATACGTGCAGAAGTTCATGTACAATGCCGACAAAGATAAACAAATGTCAACAATATTTCTGCACAAATTTACATATGAAATACATTCGCACTTGAAAAAACACAAAAAAAAACAAATATAGATTCTACGCAAAAGCATACATATTGGTTGGGTTGAAAATTACCAATACATTACACAACACAGAATATCCTCTCCATCTGAAACCAGCAGCCCAGCAACATCTCAAAGCAGAAGTTCAAGTCTACGATCATATGTTGGGGGCCCAAAAATAATCAACAAAAAAAATCAAGTAGTTCAACCAAAACCGAGGCAGAAGTTCAGGTACATCTGTTGGGGCAAATACATTCAACACATGGATACTGAAAAACGACGCAGTACATTGAAATTCACAAAGCCAAATCATTCTTCACACCAAATGCATTTCTCCACAATATCATAAGTAATAGTGCTGCACCTATAGTAGATACACAAATCACTAAAAACATTCTTACAACCAAATCTTTACAGAATTGTTCCAATCATTATCAAACCTAAAAATCTGTACGAAATCAAATCTACAATGAAACTAATGCTTCGAATTCATGGGCCAAAGGACTGGATCTCTTTAGGGAGCTCTGAACGCATGACTTCATCCTTCTCGCTAAAAACCAGAGTGTGCATGAACTCAGCCTTCCATTCATCTGCAGCAGCCTGCAAACAAAAGAAAGGTGAAAATGATGGTTTAGTAACGGATATCTAAAACCACAGCAGGAGCATCACAGCAAAAACACACAAGAAAAATCAAAAGGATGATGAGACAAGAACAAAGACAGAACATACTTCCACACCACCAGAATCTTCAACAATCTTATTGCCGTCATATGAAGAGCTGAACTTCACGGCAAAGAAACCACAATCATTACTCTTCTACTTCGGAACATCGATAAAAGTCGGCCTCTTTGCAATAGTCACCCAGTTAGGCTGCTTGCTCGCCTTGTATGCAGCCTTGCCATACACCTCTTCGAGCAATCCAACAAATATCTTTATCTGCAGGAAATAACAAAATTAGATGAAGTCAAAAACATGTTAACCAAAATAGTTAAGTTCAGGTACATAAAAAAGCGACACTTGCATAAGATCCACCTAAACAAAATAGCAGAAGTTCAACTTCTAAATGATAGTCAGTTCAAGCAGTATTACCAAAGCAGAGGCAATGACATATTTAAATCAACACAAGGCATAATAAACTTCGTGTCAAACAAGAGAATGTGAAAGGAGGTTCAGGCAAAGAAACACTCACGATATTTTGGCAGACCCCGTGGAAACTCGATCGCGACGTTTCCATATTATCGTAAGAAAGTGAATCAAGGATGTCAATGCTCCCATGATATCTATTCACCATGTACACACTGTAGTGCGCCATTGTGCCAATTGGCTTGAATAGAACCAAGAAAACCTGCCAAGAATGAAAGGACCGGTGAACACAAACTATAAAGCATATGTACTGAAGAACCGGCATGAACAAAAACTATAAAGCATATGTACTGAAGAACCGGCATGAACAAAAACTTATTGACAAACTCAGCAAAAGGATGCACATGAAATTAAAAAAAGCAAGAGTTATGAAAAACTAACCAGCTTTGCGTTAAGAAGGTCTTCTTCCTTGCGAACAAACATTGGGAGGAGTTTAGCGAATTTTTGCATCGAACTTTGGGCTGATTGCGGCGTAGAAATCATACTCAGGTAATCTTGTGCATTCACCAAAACACAATTAAAACACCTCCCGGATGCCACTACAACAAAACTAAGGCAAAAAAAGGAGATAGGGGTGCAAAGAACTAAAACACGTATGAAGTAGGGACTAAGTACAACCACATCGGCATTAGTGAATATCTCGGATGTCTCAAACATCCTTCCACAAATTTATGAGATAATCAATTATGTCTCCTTCCATCTGCTGCCCTTCACCGAAAAGCCTATAAAAGACATGTCTGTGGTCGATCACATATCCGGGGATGGTAAATATCACGATAGCTTGTCTGCGAGAATACAAAAGGATGGTAAAAATATTAGAAGTTCGGATACAACAACAAGCGAAGTCCGGACACTATAACTTTCGAAAGCGAGAGGAGACATAAAGCGAAGTTCGGATACTACAACAATGGCGATTCGGACAATACAACAACGAAGTTCGGACACTACAACTCCAAGGCAAGGGAGGCGGCGGATGAGGGTAACTCACTCGAGAATACTTCTCGGACCGTCTTTACTCAGCACATCTTGTTTCAACCACGGGCCTCGGATAGATGAGGGTGCTGTATTTTTTTCGGGGAAGCGGCAGGAGAAGCGCCGATCGAAAGGCAATCTTGATGCACGCTTGGAGGTAGTTATGTTCCCAGACTCAAGCTGCGGTTTCCTCCTGGTCATCTGACATTCTTCCCACCTCTACCGACAACGATGCCAATGACACATTTAACATTCTTGGGTAAGCAATCTTCTCAAAATCATCATCGGACGAAATCACTTACCTTGGTGCTTGACTACATCGACCTTCCTGTAGCAAGGGGTATTTGGAGTACCATGAATACCACCAGACTGCTCCCCCAACTTGGAAGGAATGAGAGGCGAGGTCTATCATCTTCTATCGAGTGTACTCATCGGTTCCTCCTAGGCTGGTATTTACGTGACTCGAGGAATGAGTAGTGGTAATCGGTCGACTCCAACGGATCCACTATCAAAGAAAAAAGAAGAAAACATCACCATTAAAATACAAGCTGAAGTTCGGGAACATCACAATGTGCAGTCCAACTAATAAAGATGACATGGTTACTACTCAACGACTGAAAAAATTAGTTGCGATAACAAACTAAATGAAGTTCGAGGCACAACGGAGAGCACTGACTCAAGATAAACCAATGAACTAGAAATCATTCAACTCTGACTAACAAAAACCATAGAAAGGCACAATCTCGAAGTTCAATTAGAAAAGAAATGCTCATGTCCATTTAAGCAATGGAAGGACATAAATTACTGAAACAAAACACACAAGCAAAATTAAAAAGGATAGAAATGAAGTTCATGTACAAAGAAAATGATCCTCTCCTTACGAAACCAGCAGCCCAGCCAGATCTCAAGCAGAAGTCCAAGTTTGAGAGAAAAATATGAAGTTCAGGTAGAATAAAAGATGCAGTGCGGGTAAGCAGTCCAACTTCCAAATACTTACATGTGTAGTAGCCAAACAGAGATTGGAAGTCTGTCTCAAACAGGTTAGAAGAAGCGATTGAGTACGATACGTCTTCTGATATCACGATATTCTCATGGGAATAATTTGCAAGAACCCGTCATGATCTGAATTAACATTCGTAAGCATGAAGAATCCATGATCGATACTTCCATCAAGCGAAGTAAAAGAATAGTGTTAGAACAGAAAAAGAAAGCCAGCGAATCAAACCGTCGCAACTTAAGTACAACTACAGTTAAGCGGATGTGATAAAGAGAAAAGTGGAACTCATACTTGTTTTTCTCTTTGGGGACATCAATCCAATCGGAGGAAATTGTCGATGCTAACAGGACTGAAGGGTGTCTCTCTGTCGTTGCTGGCATCCTTCCAAAGCCTCTTGATGTTGTCGGTCATCCGTCGAAACAGGCGTACCGCACATTCATCTTTTGGTCCATAGTAGGAATCAAGAAAATTTGGAACCTTGAATTCTTGGTCAAGGAATACCGACACCCAATGACCGACACCACCCATGGAAGCAGGAACCTCGGTGGGTCAAAAGTAGGAAAACAACTGAAGCATCATAAACACATGAATCATTAAAAAATGAAATTAATATCGAGCGGTACAAAGAAAAATAAAACAAATATTAACACGATGGTTCGCACTACAAAACTAATACAGAGGCAAAGAATAAGATATTGCATACCGAATCATGTGCATCCATGCTATCTGGACCACTCGCCATGAAGTACTTCCTCACACGGGAATCTTGTCCTAAAATAATGCAGATAACACCAACATATGAAAAAAATACAAAAATGAGACAAACAAGTTTTAACTAAAAAATGGTAAGGAAAAAAACGGAAAAGAAATCAATGTATGGTTGACTTACACAAACCCAATCTGGCGAGGATGAGTTTATACGATCCATGGTACTTCACCGTGAGCGGTGAGAGTGCAACCTCGGCCACATTAGACCGAAGCATTCAGCGAGGACCAAAAGATATTGCGACATCTTCAACAGAAGCTTCACACTCCTTGTTTTGGAACATAATCATCGATCTAAAACAAGCGAACGAAAAGTAAAAGAAGTTCAGCATCAGGAAACTCGGGAAGTTCATAACACATGTTAGCACAGAAGTTCAGCTATATCACAACAGGTAGTACAGTACAAAAGAGGCCAGAAGTTCAGCACCAGAGAAGTAAAAAAACAAGAAGTTCAGGTACATAGAGTTGGGAAGGTAAGGTAAGAAACCACAGGCAGTTCACAGGGGGTACATGGATGATGTAAATATTGAGCAGCTGCACTCACCTCTTGGAACGATCATTCCTAAGCCTAGTTACACAGTAATAAAAGTCATCAACCTTCTTTTGGACGACAGCAAGGTCAATATCTGCTCACCAAAAAGAAAATAGCAATTAACAGCAACACTCAAAGCACATAGATTCACGACAGTTTCAATTAAGACCAACATTCAAGCACAAACATTCAAAACATAAGCACATCTCAGCTGCTACATCAGGAAGGATAAAACCACAGCATCATAGACATCACAACCCATGCATTACAAACCTCCACCCACATAGAAAACGGGTTCACTTATCATTCTTTACAACCCACACGATAAACAACAAAACCGAAAGTTCAACTTAGACCATACATGCAGTTCACAGGGGATATCATGGACTAAACCAAACAACAAAGAGGGAAGGGGATGGGGAAAGAAGAGAGAAGCATGCCCCTCTCTTCATGGATCCTTGCCTAGACCAGTGGAAGCACTGGAATGATCAACCTCCTCTCCATAGCTATCGCTTTTGGTATCTTCATCGTCGTCTCCAGTAGACATTGCAATGTCGTCGGGAAGGACACCAGCAGTAGCTAGAGCAACCGGAGAATCTGAAACAAGAAATCATTTCGTTGTGCCTGTACAGCATCAACATCAACTGATGGTTCTGCTGCAGGAGATTTCTCCGGGCTTGCAGCAGCACTACCACCAGTTTGTACAGCAGACTCAACATGGTCTTTCTCCAAAATGATGTCTCCAGTTGTCTTTCCCTACTCAGCATCAGAAACCTCAGCTCCAATGGACGACTAAGGTTCAGTCAGGACCACCCCGTCGGAGCAGCGGGTGCCTGAGACGGACATGTATGCAACCTTCTCTGGAGCAACACTAACATCATCATTCTGCTGCTGCAAAAACAAACAAAAAGTCATTACAAAGGGTTGACTGAACCTCATGCACAGGGGCAGCAAGTCCGTCTCAGGGGCAACAAGACAAATGGAAAAGAAAAAATGGTACCTTATTTTCACTGCCATGAACCTCATCAACTAATACATCACTAGAGGGGCAAGGATCATGCACAGGGGCAGCTTCATGCACAGGATCATCTTCATGCACAGGTAAAACATCCTCCCTAATCCCAGCACCATCATCAACAACCTAGAAAATAATCATGTAGAAAACAAATACCTAATTAGCAAAAGTTCACGTTACATAATCAGAGAAGGTCAGGTATCACAACTGGCACATAATGGAAGTCCAAATACAGTAAACATAGCAGACCAGATATCAAACTAACATTAAGATACAAAAGAAGACAAGAAGGGACAGTCATCAAAGTTATACAAGTTCAGGTGCTGAAGCACTTGAAGTTCAGGTCCTATAAACAGAGAAGCTCACCTAGGAAACACTAGTACCAAAAAGAAAAAAGACTAGAAAATAATCATGTAGAGAACAAATACCTAATCAGCAGAAGTTCACGTTACATAATCAGAGAAGGTCAGCTATCACAACTGACACATCATGGAAGTCCAAATACAGTTAACATAGCAGATAACATACCAAACTACCATAAGATACAAAAAGGAACAAAAAGGGCCAGTCATAGGAGTTCAGGTGCTGAAGCACTTGAAGTTCAGGTCTTATAAACAGAGAAGGTCGCCCTATAACTGCATAACAATAATAAATCAAAGCTAACAATGAACACTAGTGCAAAAGAAATATCGAAAGCCAACATAAACAAACCTCTTCGGTACGCTCCACATGGCCTCCTTCATGACCCAAACGAACGGGATCCTGCCTCTGAATCTCTCTCACAACAACACTTGCCTCATCTTCAAAAGGCTTGCAACGGGCGTCCTGCATTTCCTTGAACAGCACAAAGCTAGCCCAGAGGTGGGAAGTGCTCTCATGAAGCTCAGCAAGATATTTAGCTTCAATCGACAAAAGCTCCTTCGAAGACTCAGCATCAAAACCGTGGCTGGGAGGAAGAATCCCATCCACGCGACTAAGATGCTCAACCGTTGTCGGAACATGAGCCATCTCTCCACAAACAGTTTCCAGAAGTCCATCAATCCTAGAAAGGGAAATATTCGCAACATCGAACAAACTCTCGGAAGAAACGCCACCTGTAGCACTCACACGGGGCAGAAGAACCTCCTGGATCTACAGAGGGGCACCAATGTTAACATCCAGCGACAATTCAAATCCGGAGAACTTCCACTACCTAGGCGTGACACGAGGCATAGTAAAACGGGGCGTTCGATAACCCTAAGAACACAACCTCGGTGTGTCTTCCACTTCATATATGAAAACAAAAATCAACACGTCATGAGAACAAATGAAAGGACATGGGCGAAATCGAGAAGGCGATGGCGAAATTCAAGTTAGTACCACAAGGCGTCTTGAAAAAAAGACAACGACAAGGAAAAAAAGCAGAACAATCAGATACACAAAGTACACCAAAAATTCCACTAATGCCTACACACACAGTACATTTCAGAAGTCCAACTATGTCTACATACGCAGTACAACCATGTATGACCAGAAGTTAACATACTTTCAAAAATGTTGGAAATTTACATAGCAGAAGTTCAACCATGCATGTGCAACAACAAAGTTGAGCTTATTTCATATGAATATGTCCAGAAGTTCACATATGTACACAAAGGCAGTAATACCATATAAGCCAAGAAGTTCAACTAATTTACTCGTCTATATGAACCAGAAGGTCATCTATGTACATAGCAGAAGTTCAACCATGCACACAAAGGCAGTACTAACTACACAGAAAAGAAGAAACACTCACAGGTAGTCTCCCAAATACCGAGTTAGCTGGGTCATCATCACCTTTCCTGACCAAGTCAGCCGCAGTGAGCTCAAGAAGCTTGGCCTGATCCATGTAATTGATGCTTAGGCGTCCTCAAGTAAACATTAGGTGTCTTGCCAATGATAAGGCAGTCCAGGTACATAAGAAGCGGCGCGATGGCACAGCCTGTGACAGCTTTTCCTCTGCTAGTACCTTGCTGATACCTAACAACAGCACTTCGAAGGTCATCAACAACCAACTGGCAGTAGTCCATATCTGCCATATCCTCAAACACAAGATTCCCAGCCATTGTTGCCTCCCTGGACAATCGTGTAGACATTCCAGGGATAACCACGTTCATGAAAACAATCAGGTAAAACACCTGCAGAGCAAGATCATCCTTCGTCTCATCCTTCACAAGTTCCGCGAGGATGTTCCGCAGATCCTTTGTCTTGATGTCGTCACTCCTAGCGTACCCAAGCTTGCCCTTCAACCTCATAATGACATCATCAAACCGATCACTTTCGAAGGCCTAGGCGGGCTACGATTACCTTGAGGAATCAAGCAGATGGTGAATAGCATCACTTGTATCTGTGAGAACCTTGTTCGCCTCACCCATGTCCAGAATCATGGTTGCAGGCTTAATCCTCGTGTAGATGTTGCCCATCAAAGGACGAGAAATGTTGGAATCAACCTTCAAGTCAAACACACAACCAAAACCAGCCTTGATAACCCTTGTCTTGTGCCTAAGTTGTAGCATTTTAGCACACGTCTTCACCTCTCCTAGTGAGCAGCGAACCGTCTTGTTAAAACGTTTCTCCTCACCTCCTCCTTGGCCACCTTCTTTGGGCTCTTTGCATCCTCTCTTCCTCCTCTCAGGCCGCTCCACAAGCTGATACTGAAAAAAATGAGATACACAATGAGATACACAAGCTACACCAAAATTCCACTAATGCCTACAAAATTACACACTCGGTACATTTCAGAAGTCCAACTATGTCGAAATAGGCAGTACAACCATGTATGACAAAAGTTAACATGCTATCAAAATGTTGGAAATTTACATAGCAGAAGTTCAACCATGTACAACAAGGCAGTAATAAAACATGAATACCAGAAGTCCAACTATGTCACATAGGCAGTACAACCATGTATGACCAGAAGTTAACATGCTTTCAAATTGTTGAAAATTTACAAAGCAGAAGTTCAACCATGTATACCAAGGCAGTAATCAAACATGTATCTCAGAAGTCCAACTATGTCTACATAGGCAGTACAACCATGTATGAACACTAGTTAACATGCTTTCAAAAATGTTGGAAATTTAAAAAGCAGAAGTTCAACCATATACACTAAGGCAGTAATCAAACATGTATCTCAGAAGTCCAACTATGTCTACATAAGCAGTACAACCATGTGTGAACACTAGTTAACATGCTTTCAAAAATGTTGGAAATTTAAAAAGCAGAAGTTCAACCATATACACTAAGGCAGTAATCAAACATGTATACCAACAAGTTAAGCTAATTTCTTCATGTATATACCCAGAAGTCCAACTATGTACACAAAGGCAGTAATACCATAAAAGCAAAGCACGTCGGCTAATTTATTCGTCTATATGGAGATGGAGCAGAAGGTCGGCTATGTACGCCAAGGCAGTGCTAAAAACAATAAAACTACAGCAATAGCGACAAATGCTATAAAAATAGTAAACATGAGACATTAATACCTGATTAGCGGCAGCATCATCGTCGACGTCGTCCTCATCATCAGCATTGAAATCAACATCATCCTTGTCCTCTGGATTAACACGAGAACGCTTCTTCACACCCTTGTTGACCTTTGCAGGTGGAACCTTGAGCTTCACACCGCATTTCTTCCCTTACGGATGCACGGCACCAAGCGAGAGAAGGTGTAAGGCGCGGCGATGGCAAGCACATGAGGACTACGACATGGCGTACCACCAAGGCCTAACCCTTCATCTTCAACAACTTCTGCAGGCCTTGAAACACGTGGGCTCTTCCGAGGAGTAACTTCACCAACTACTAGCTTCCTCGCAGCAGTCTTCTTGATTTTCTTCTTAACATGGACAACCGTGCCATCACTACCACACGACACGTCTTCCTCAACAGTGAGCTCAGCCGCATGAACAGATCCAGGAACATCAGAACCTTTCTCAAGGCGGGCCGCCCTCTTCTTGTCAAAATCTTCTTGCTTCTTCCTCTTCGTTGGTCCTCCGGAGAAGTGAAGAGCACATCCTCGGCTTGCGTGGCAGGTTCGGTGCCATCAGCGGACTACATTGCGTCTCGACATCGAAGAGAGCACAAAGGATCTGAGCGGAATCACAACCTTTGGTGTGAAGCCCCCTCCTCGATGGCAGGGGTTTCTGATAAACCCAACTCAGATGAAACATCGTTGATGGTGTTCACAGCTTCCTCCTATGTGGACACATCTGCAAAGAACACAAAAAATCAGAGCAAAAAATAAAAAAAGTCAGGAACAAAAACAAAAACAAACGACATGAACAAGCTAAAAAAACATGGCTCAAAACTTTAAAATGAAAAGAAAAGGGGTTTCACATACTAGGTGAAGCAAGAGCTGCAGAAGCAAGATCCTCAAGGCTTGAAAAATTCTCAAGGCTCGAAGCAACCTCGACAATCACAGTCAAAGGGATAATGGGTGATTTAGCCGCATGAGATATTGGAGCAGCAGTATTAACCTCTGAAGCTCCATCTTGATCGCAGGCATTTTTTCCATAACTATTCAACTCATCACCAACTACAAAAAATGCAAGTAAAAAGGCAGATGAGTTCTAATCCGCAATCCTACACCAAAAGGACTTCTACTTTTACAAAAATGTCCAATACCCAGAAGTTCAACAATACATAACAAAGCGATAAACACAAAAACAAACTAAAATCTACAAACTAAATATAAAAACAATCTACACGGAGGGCTACTACATATATCATGAATGTCTAGAAGTTCAACGATACATAACAAAGCAGCAAAACAAAATGTGCATAACAGAAGTTCAACCAAATTTCATTACAATCAAACAATAATTAAAACTAGAAGTTCAACTATGTGACCAAAGCAAGTAGCACATAAAAAAGATGAAAAAAAGCATACACATAACCATTACTAGAAGTTCACACTATTAACAGTGGCAGTCCAACATGAATACTAAGTGAAGATATGGGCAGACATATATGAGAATAATGCTATTTAAAATACAAGATACAACTACATTAAGATACCTGTAGAAGGTTTTGAAGCCATGACAACCGCCTTGACGAATGCAAATCCAAACACTAGAACAACCTGCTAAAAATCTGCACATCAGAAACATACCAAACATCTCATAGACAAATCACCAAAGGGGAAATGAAATCCACTAATCTATGAGCGGATAAAATAGCACACACAAGCATCTCATAGACAAATCGACCACGGGGAATGGAATCCACTCATCTTTGAGCGGATAAAATAGCACACACAAGCATCTCATAGACAAATCGACCACGAGGGAATGGAATCCACCCACCACAAGCACAAGAACCCTACCTAATCTCCCACCAAACCATCTGAAAGAAAGGGGGTAGGACGCGGACGCGAGAGCACACAGGAGGCGGACTCGATGGATCTGGCAAAACTAGAAGCAAGCATTAGGAGGGGGAGGGGCAGCACTTGTACCTCTCCAGACGACCCACACACGCACGAATCCGCGCCGGTTCTTCCACTCCCCACGCCACGCGCACCTTCCAACCAGCAGGCGATTCTTGCCCTCGCTTGAGCGAAGAAGAAGCGAGGCTAAGCGAGAGAGGCGGGCGTGGGGAGAAATAGGAGCGAGGCGTCGTGGCGGTTACTCAGCCACGAGGCGGGGACAAGGCGGAGAATTGGGGAGTTGGAGGCGAGGAAGGCAGCGGAGCGGCGGAGAGAGAGAGCAAGCGACAAGGGAGAGGAGTTTTATGACAGGTGGTGGCGAGGAGATGGTCATAATGCCTCTCTGTCGTGGGACTTGCAAGCCTTGAATTTATAGTTTACCCCCAACACCTAAAATAGTAAATACATGTGTAGATAAATAAATGCACCATTTGAATGCGTCCATTATAATGAGATAAAATCACAAAACAGCACAGCTGATAGCCTCAAAACCAAAAATAGATGGCAAATACAATACTAAAGGAAGAAACATACATACATAAATATGCCCCTAAAAACAAGAGATAATAAGTTCAAAAAATAAAGAACAGAAGTTCAAGTACTCTAATAAAAGAAGTAAAGGAATAAGAATAAATAAACCATAAAGAAACAAAAAGAAGAAGTTCAAGTACAAAAACAGATGAAGTTCATATCTAACCCTAAAAACCCTAAGATAGATAGTGGGCTCACGGATGTGACGGACTCGCCTCTACATGCGACAGCAGCTGCACGCGGCGTCGTCGCCGCCTACTCACTTCGTTCTGCCTCGGCCTCACGGGGAGGGAGGGTCCGACCCCTCCCCTGCTCGACCTCGCTACCGCATTCTGCTGCGCTAGGATTTGACCACGGCCTTAATGCGGTTATTACATTTCCACCCCCCGCACGCACCCTAAACCCTAAAAACCCTAAGATAGATAGTGGCGTCACGGATGTGATGGACTCGCCTCCGCATGTGACGATGCGGCACGCCACGTCGTCGCCTGCTCTGGCTCGTTCCGTACTTGGGCTAATCCCATGGTTGCTCACGAGACAAAAGTCTAAAAAAACATCTGGAGAATTAAAATTAGAAAGAAAACCAAACAAAGGAAATATGGAGCATCATGCACCTTCGCCTTCCAATGTGGAGTGCAATCTCCAAAACCAGAAGTTCAACCATGAATAAAAAAGAAGTCCAGATCCTACTGAAGATAGTGCCTATGGTCCAGCTCCACACTTACACACTAGTTACAACAAATTGCAGAAAGAAATCTACTAAGCGTTTTTGATTTCTGGAATGTAATCTGTCCTGGAATATCAATGTCAAAAAGATGAACCTGCATTCAAGAAAATTTTTTATGTGACATAAAAAACCAAGAAAGAAGCACCTGAGGAATAATAATGTTTAGTGTCGAAGAACCAAAATGCACAAGGTGTAAGTTAACTAATCAAATGTTCTTAATAAAGGTAAGTTCAAGTTGTAAAAACACAGAAGTTCAATGTGGAAATCACCTTGCAATGTGGAAATCAGGAAGTTCAATCACTGGTACCATAGAAGTCCAATCACTACCACAGAATGTGGATGATCCAAAAAACTAGTCCCGAAGACAGAATAAATATCAAAAGGATGATTTGTGTATCTATGGACCAGCTCCACATTTACGTAAATGAGTACTCTGAAAAACAAAAAAACACACAATTTTTTTATAACAACAGCAACCGAACAGATCGTATTGCAGCATCACCCAAAAAACATGCATTAAAACAAGGGAAGTTCAAGCACAAAAGGTGCAGAAGTCCAACTCTGTAACACAGACAATAGAATCACTGGAAAAACGCATTATCGAATTTGCTTTTCAGATTTAATCACTTGGGTGACTACACCTTCTCAGTCCGCGACCTCGAACGATATCCTATTGCACCCTCACATCAAAACGATAAATCAACCAAGCTGTCTCATTGAAGAACCGAAAACGAGCACGGGCCGACACAAGATCCACTCACCCGATTTCTGGGGTGTATTCGCCTTCCCAATCGGATTAACAACGCATGAACAGTCCAATTTCACTACTGCAATCAAATCCGCCCTCTATATTCAAATAAAAATAATAAATTCACAGAAGCCGCGGAACCACTCCCGCGGACGAAGAACATAGAGCCTCAAATCAAATCCGTTGAAATTAATGACAAATTGCCCACAAAACTCATACTTACACCAAATTACCATCATGTTGGAGGTTCCAGAACATCCAGTGAATGCATTAAACTTATAAACAGACACGAGTTCATCCGTCCCGAGAGTGAATCCGCCAAAATGCAAAATTATGAATCAAAACGAGCATTTAGATGCTGGTATGAGTATCTGGATTACAGTCAACACTACCGACCGGAATAATTCGCGCGGGAAGCCACGGTTGCGAAGATAGCCCGAAGGTCGCGTTCGTACACAGGGAAGTTCAGGCGCTTTATATGGGAAGTTCAGGTTGTGATCAGAATATTATTCTGATCCCGTGATCAGAATATTAGCAGAATTACTATTCTGATAACACTTCCGCACAACACGCTCAACAGAAGCTAACTACATCATCTTTACGGTCGGCACTGCAATGCTTCATGGGAGAACTGCTTCATTTTCTGGTGTTCCGCCCGCGTTTTCTATGTGGAATCGGGTGTTGCGGGATGATTCAGTTTGTCTCTTCATCTCATTTTAGCTTTATTCTTTCTAATTTACAGGAAAATGTACTAGAGTGCTTGCAAATCGAGGGATTTGGCAGACGAGCTTTCTCTGTTCGTTTGTGTTCGCGTCAGATGCGATTTTTTTGTGCTCGGATGTTGTTTTTTAGTAGCAATTCTTTAATTGCGTTCATTTTAATCGGTCCATTCACTCTATAATTTGTTAATTTTTAGGAGTTAGTTTTCAATTCTAGTTAATTTGATTATCCGGGCGGGTGAGCTTCGTCCGCTCCTCTGTTCTTGTTGATTTTTTGGATTTTGCCCGTCCATGCGCGTTTGAATATTGTAATTAATGTTGCTATAGGTTTGAATTCATTGTATTGCGGGTATAATTTTCATTTTTTTGAATTGCATTTTTTTAATGAAAGTTGATGATGTTCGTCCAGTTGTCGTGTCTTCCATGTAATTTTTTGCGGTGGTATTTTCTATAGTTTAGTGGTTGTACAATTTTTAGGCAAGTTATGGAAGTGCGAGTGAAATTGACACCTCTGTTAGTCTATCACATGTTTGTAGTTTTACTGCTTTAATTTTATTTGTTGTAGTCGTGGCATACGTTGTAGTGCACTGCATTTTCGTTAGTAGTGTACTTTGTTGTAGCTGCATTACAGTGGTTATGGCTGCTTATGAGATTTCTCTTTTTCTTGAACTGCATTTTGTGTTCTAGATGACTGCACAATATGTACTTCCGTACTGCATTAGTAGTGTTCTTAATGTTCTATTCTGCTATTAGAATGGATGGTCCATTATATGCTTGTGTTAGTTGAATAGTTATTATAAGAATTTTTTTGCACTGCATACTATGAGAATTGTTTTTGAACATCATATGTTAAGTGCAAAGTTTTGACCATTTGCATTTCCTTGTTACTGTTTAGAGGACTGTTTTTTTTATTATTAGTACCACACTATGTGTTTGAGAGAAGCGCATTCTTGCTAATAGTAACTTTGTCTAAAAAGGATGATAAAATGACGCAGTTGAGGTTGCATACTTTAAATAGGCATCGTTGAAAGTGTTTGATGGACATAATTTTAAAAGCACACAGCATATGCAAAGCATTAGAAATATTGGTTGCTTCATATTAGACAGCCTAGAGTTCAAATAGTGTAAACTTGATGGAGTCTTCTTCTTTGTAGAAAAATACCATGGCCACTTCTCCGACCTTAAAGCCATTCTGGGAGACAAAATCTTTACAACCAGTAGTTATGTTGATGCAGTCTTCAGAGTCGATGTGGAAGTCAGCTTGCATGTGTGCATACCCATTCTTGTGTTGTGTCTCCAAAGTAACCTTCCCTGAACTCGGAGCAGGAAATTTTATTGTGGATGGCAGTTTCTGCATATTGGAATGGGTGGAAAAAGAATTTTATAAGTAAACAGCAAATGTTTTTCTTTTATACTTAGGATGATCTATTTATGTTGTCTTAAATACTTACATATATATGACTGCTATTTTCTAAAGTAGTTGCAATGTATGAACAAACTTATATCTGAAATGACCCTAGTTTTACTAAGATATATATTATCTTGTAACATGCTTGTCTTTGCAATGTCGATAATAGTGTACTATGCCGGCATGTTAAGAGAACTGCAACGCTTATCTACCGACCCTTTTTTTGTTCGTGTGTTGGGATTCTGATCTAACTAGTTTCGATACTTGGTGTTGTACTGAAGAAGGATAGGTGGAAGCATTTAGTCTTAATAGCTAAAAACTCTGAACAACAATACAAATTCTGTTTTGTGTTTTGTTGACACTACTGAACAAACTGATTGAACTATATATTCAGATGTGGATTTGCAGGCTAGATTATGTCCAAAATTGAGAGGGGAAAAACATACCCAACTTTCCTGAAGATCTGCGGTTGTGAGGCGATGAAGAAATGGTGCACGAAACCCCCTATTGGGTATCATCAGCCACCCGAGCATGCTGCCCACTAGGTGTTGGTGAGCTCTAGACCTTCTGCGTAAATGCATGTGTACGCTACCGGTTCCATCCTTGCCAAACACCCGCACTTACTGTCCATGGCGGGTTCAGTGGAATTCCAGAGAAGAGCTGGGGATGGGATGAACCCTAGATCTACGATTTGAAGAAAATGAGGCTGGGGAGGAGTTGTGTTAGTGCGGAGCACGAATGGATCGTTTTATGCAACCAATTGAAAGCGGAGTAATAAATGTTGTGGTTGGTGTTAGGTGGTGGATTGGTTACGATTCGGTGTACATGAATGCATTTGAGAAGCAACAGGACTGCTTACTTGAAAATAGTGAACTACATTTTCATATCACGATGAACCATGAGCAGCGTGGTTGGAACTGTGTTTGTGTATGGTATGTGGGATTTTTTTAATTTTCAGTGGCCTCTCTTTTGTGTGTTGGCCCTGTGTTCAGGTAGTGAAGACGCATTGGGCCCAAGTCGTCCTGTGAGCACGGCTTGTTCCCTGTGCGTTGTGTGCGGCCTAATTTTTAGTCCCACCTTGCCCACGGAAGGTGCGCCTAACCTATTTATAAGCGCTGGCAAGGCCGCCGTATCGAACTCCTCTGGTTACTTATTTGGGCGCTTATACACGGCGCTCGCTGCTCTATGCTCTCTGACCTGTGGGCCCATGTGTGGCCGGCCCCATGCATTGCGGCTCAGAATAACTTCATATACGTGGTATGAGACCTATCTGAGGCCCGGTGGGGACGGTAGCATTTTTTTCTTTGTATTTTTCTGTCTTAAGTATTTTTTTCAATGTTGTGGCATGCACTGCTTTTAGTAAATCATGCGTGCACTGCATTGATCAGGGTTCTGTACTGCATGTGCACGCATTCCGTACTGCATGTACAGTTCTCATTTTTGTTTCCGTGTTTTTGCTATTATGTAATATTTTTTCCAATGTATGGGAGTGCACTGCTTAGTAAATCAGACGTGTACTGCATTGATTATGGTTCTATACTCCACGTTCATATATTTCTGCACTGCATTGATTATTTATGTGTTCGCATTTTTCTTTTTGTGTTTTTGCTCTTATGTATTCTTTTTTCAAATTTAGGGGCATGTGCTGCTTTGTTGGGTATGTTAAAACTTCATTCGACAGAGTCTGTACTACATTCGTACACAATTTGCACTGCATGCATCTTGTTTGAAGGGGGTTGGGGGGCCCACTTTTTTTTGTGGCACTTATTTGAAGGTAGACTTTTTTTCGGATGCGTTTTCTCAACATGCGTGTTTTTTTTATTTTAATTTTTTTTACAAACTGTATGTATTTTATTTTTGTTTACCGTCTGAACTTCATTATTCTTCACAGGGAACTGCATCATGTTCGTTTTGATGTAGTCTGTCTTATTTTAGCCGGGCCGTTTTTGGGCCAGCCCGTTTTTTGTGACCCTTTGCGACACACGGGCCTCCTACGTGTCCCTTCCATGTGATCCCACCGCTCTGCTAACAAGGAGAAAGACCGAGAACAATCCCCTCTCCTCTCTTGTAGTTTCTCATGAGGCATCTCTCCCTCGAGCAAAACCGCCGTCGCCCGAGGAACCGCCGCCCTCAAGAGGTCCTTATTCCTGCATTCCGTGTCGCCGTCCTCTCCGCGAGCCATTGCCGCTGCGCTCCCGCAGCCCTTTCCTGTCCGTTCCCGTCGCCGCCCCCCTCCCCCCTCCCCGCCGCCGTCGTCGAACCCTTTTTGTTGGTACGTTCCACTTGGCCTCGTTCTTGATCGTCCCCTCGTCTTGTTTTGTGATTCTCGTAGTTGTTATTGCTGTTTTTGCTTGTGTATGTTTTCCGTGGGCAGTCGATTTTATCTCGTTTTGAAGTCGATAGTCGTGTGTAGCAAGGTGGATCTAGGGTTTCACGAGATTTTTCGCCGATTTTGTTGCTTATATCATCGCCGTCCTTGTCTTTGCGAGCAAGCGCCATATCTTCGCCGAGCGGAGTCGGAGGAGGATTTCAGGGTATGTGGAGTGCTTATTTTAGGCTTTGTTTATTTTGTTTGATGTTTATCTAGTTTCCTAATTCATCCTGCATATTGGTTTATGCTCTGTTAGTTGTCAGCGTTCGTTTGCATTATTTTGTCATGTGATGTTTTGTAATTTCTGTTTTCTGGTTCTTTTTGAATCCAGTAGGTGATTGAAGTGCTCATAGTGATACACCAATTGACTCTCGTTGTCCTGGTGCTAAGGATCATGGTGTCGAGGGAGGACATGAAGTGAATTCGCCGATTGAATCTTCTCCCATGAGTGTGGCCCCTCCTTCTGGTATGTGATTGATTTGTTTATTTTTGTGTATGCTGGTTGCTTGATGTTGTACAAATTGGTGTTGCCTCATTGTATCTAGTCCGGCATTTTGTTGGGAACAATGTGAAGTTAGTGTATGCAGCACTGCATTTATTTGTATATGTGAACTCCACTATATGTATCTGTGAACTGCATTGTTGTTTTATTCAAGTTTTTGTACAATGCATTATTTTTTATTTTGAGCTTATGGTTGGAGCATTGCATTTATATGTCTAAGTGTCTTGCATTTGTTCCTTTTGTGCACTTTTGTGAGCATAGTCAAACTTCATTTTTGTGCGGTGTCATTTTTCCATCTTTGGGCGCTGGGTTTGAGGAGGTTACTCAATTGATTGACCATTATTTTGCGAGAGGGTAATGTTGGTGTGAGCTTTGACGGGGACCTCCGTCTTATCGAAACACAATCACGGTCTGTTGATGAGTGCAGAGGAAGTTACGAGAGATTGGATGGTCTCGAAATAAGCCGTCGATATGAGTTGAAGCAAAGCAAGAAGAAGTTGAGGTTTGAAATTGACTCCAAAGAGTTTGCAGAGAAGGAGAAATAGAGGAGAGCTGCAGATGGTGCCATAGGTGGCAAATTTGACAAGGTGAAGCAGCCTTCTTTGCAGAAGAAGAGGCTGAAATCTTATTCTTGAGGAAGGTGGTACACCTCGGCAAAGCCCGTGTTCTTTGGAATGAAGAAGAATCTTGGCAAGAGAAGCTGCTGAAGCTGGTGGAAAGGATGATCCTCGGCTGGCGACTACATGTCCTTGAAGGTCCCAACTCGATGATGGCGACTTTGTGCTTGCTGATTATGTGAAGGATGTTCATCCTTGTAAATGCAAAAGCGTGGTTCATCTAGAGTCTACCCAAGCGTGCCGTGATGATGTCGATGAAGATGTTGGTGGTGACTCTGGCGAGGAGGTGGATGCTGATCCAAAGGTTTGTTGAAGTGCTCTGCATTTGTTTCCTTCATTATTATTTTATCTATGTTTTCTATGTCTCTTTTTTTATGGCTAGTCTTCTAATGTGGATTGCATTTCCCTTTACACAAAGGAAGAAGTCTAGTAAGAGCAATGCAACTGAAGATGATGCTGAGGGAGATGATTCTCAATTTAGCAAGACCGTACGTTTGTCGCTTCCCACTGTTTGCAAGGCTGCTTCTTTGTTGAAAGATGCACATTGTAGTCGTGTTCGGGATGCTGGATTCGGCGTTGTCTTTGAACTGACAGTAAAGAAAAATGTGGCGCGCATTCTTATGTGCTATCTGATGGGAGTGATTGAAAATGCCACCATGATAATGGACCTTGGGAATGGCAGGGTTCTTCGAATCAATCGTGATGCAGTTCATCACATTTTTGATTGACCTATGGGACGTCACACTGCACCCATGCTGCTGCCGGTGATATGATGACTCGTTGGCGCCCTCAAGGATGAGCTTGGCTTTGTCCGTTCAAAAGTGTAGGTGTCAAGCACTTGCTTAAGAAGTTGAATGTGTTGGTGGAGGAAGATGATCATGTATTTGTTGACCTTCTTTGTGAAGGTGTTCTTCACGATACTTTACGAATTTTACGTGCCCGAACTGCGGTTCGTTTGGGTAGACTTCTGCAATGGTAGAGAACATGGATTATCGGCTATGGCTCGGATGGACTTTTGCCGACCTATTGTTGATGAGTTGCGAGGCATTTGTGGTGAGGTGGCAAATAGAAGGTAGCAAGCAGAATTGTGCAGAGGGTTGTGCCATTGTCCCCCTGATTATGTATCTTGACTGCTTGAAGCTTCACAAATTTTCAGTCATGCACACGTTGACGCCACGTGCGTCATACCTGACGACCAAGGACCTGATGAAGTTGTACAATGAGGATGTGCTTGTGAAGGGAATGATTTACTTGGAAACTTACAAATTTGGGAAGCTGCCGGTTAGTGCATCTTATTTCTTAATATCTGATTTTTTTTTAAATGTGCAGTCATTATAAATCTGAACTTTTCTAGTACTCACATGTGTACTTCTCATTGCATGTTGTCTTTTTTTGCAGTGGAAGGCGTCGGGTGATATTGTGTACAACCGTCCTGTTGTAGTTGTACAGGACAGCTCTGATGCGGGGCCTATCACTCATGCTAAGTTTTGTGAGCCTATCTGTAGCCAGCTTCCTGCCTGTGATGATGAGGTGCCGCATACTCGTGGTTTCATGGCTCGACAGATATTTGATAATAGAAGCTCTTCTAAACAGACATTTGTTGGCGGCAAAAAACACGAGGAGATTGATGAGCTTCTTCTGAAGGTTTTGAAGTTGACTGAAGATTTGCCAACCTCTGGTGAAAGGTTGAGGACAGTTGCTGGTTTTTTCCGTGTTGGCCATGGCCCACGAGATGAAGATATTGTTTCTGCTCACAATTTTGATTGTGGCGTGATTGAAAGCCTGAAGATTGCAGTGACGAATGTTTGGTCTTCATATGCTCAATTGAGACATTCACAGGAGGAAAAATGCGGTCAATATGAGAAAGATGTTGGGCATATTTTGGGTGAAATGAACCGTCAGGACGCTGGCATTGGTCCTGACAATGTATGTTCTAGGTTTTTTTGTGGCTTTGAACCTCTTTTGTTTATTATGTTGACTGCTCCTCACTATTTTTGTTTTTTGTTATAGGATGGAGTGGAATCTTCTGGTGTCGATGGAACTAGGGACGATGGAGTTGGTCAAGTACAAGTACTTCTACCATGTCTGTTCTGCCATGCATCCCTCTTCTTGAACTTGCATTTGTTTGCTTCCCATTTTATTGCTTTTTAGTGTACTTCACGGTTGTAAAGTGTGTCTTGCTTGTGCATGTTGAAGTTTTTTCTTTTTGGTCGTTACCATCTTATTTTTTGTTTTTTGTTTGTTCTATGCATGTAGATTTGTGTTGCTGCTTGTGATATGCACAAAGATTCCTACGATGGCTATGGAGAGGATGAGGCCTTGGCTGATGCATCGTCCCCTCTGGATGTTGTAGCTGATAAGGCATAGGTGTATTACTTGTTCTGTTAGTGGGTTGTTATCTAATTTTTATGTTGTTTGTTATAAACTTGATGTCGCTGTTATTTTCACTCATATGCATTTTCATTTACATATGTTAGCTGCAATAGTTTTACATGTGTGAGCTTTATTCTTTGACAGAAGTGAACTGCAGTTCTTTTCGCATGCACGGTCCATATTGTTTACATACGTAAGCTTCAGTATTTAACATAACTGAACTACAGTGTTTGACAAAGTGAACTGTAGTTCTTTTTTTACGTATATGTGGGTTGCAGTTGTAGTTGTTTTGACACACGTGTGTTGTAATTGTTTTGCATATGTAGACTACAGTTATTCTGTGTATGTTGTCAGCAGTCTTTGACATAAGTGTCTTGTGTGTTGTTGTGTTAATTATCCCCAAGCTCATTTTTGTGTTATTGTGTGTTTTTAAACTTTCCACAGCTTGGAGAAGAAAATGTGGAAGTTCACGTTGATCTGAATCAGGGCAGTTGTGCTGTTGATGGTGGTGGCAGTGTTGATGCTTCTGCATCGGTTGCCGTTATTTGTGCGAGATCATACGTAGCTCAAGGATCCCATGATCTTTATTCCCCTAGTCGGCATGAAGATTACGATGTTGGCATTGAAAAGCATTTGGAGAATGTCGCCCTATTTGTTAGTGTTGTTGCTTCCCTGTTTATGCGGCGTCCAACGATGTTAGGAAGTATCGAGTGGAGCCTCATGTAGTTGAAGTATCTAAGGGCGTTGTCGTTGACGATCTGTTGTAAATCGAGAGAATCTTGATGTTCTTTGCAGAAGGCGGACCAGTGAGGTTGTGGTGGATTCGTCGCAACCTAGCCAAGAAAATACTTTGGTCAGCTATGAAGAACAACAGCCTGAAGACTCAGATATTGAAGGCAAGAGTTTTGTTTCGAACAGTGCAGTTGAAGTTTTTCTCATTCATTTTGTTTAATTACTATGGTATCTGTATTAGATGTTTAATGATAAGTGAAACTTGATCTTTTGTTTATGATTTTCAAAATAGCTAGCAGAATTTCCTTATCTTAATATTTAAACTTCATTCTTTGGATAAGTGAACTTCATCTTTTTATTACAGATGACGAACTTCCTGTTGTGACACCGTTGAGCATTGATCCAGCTCTTCTAAAAAGATACAATGAGTTGTACACTGCTGTTATGAGGGTTCGGAAGGACAAGAAGAAGAAGTATAGTTTTTTAGAAATTGTTTTGTTCATATGTATTTTCTAATTTTGGTATTTACCCCTTTTTATTTGTTGTTATTTTTTTAGTATCTTATGTTTCAGGTTTTCATGAAAAATTCAGGGACATGATTGCTTTTAAAACTGATATGGCTGATATTATCATTGGCGAAGTTGGTCAATCCTTTTGGGATAATGGGATGCTCACTACAAGCCTTGTAGATCTTGGGATTTCTTTGCTTGTAGATAAGTTTAAGGGATCTCCGACAATGGTTGCCCCGTACCATATTTGTGTAAGAATGCAGAATTTTTTTTATTTTCTTTTCTGATTTCATGTGACGACTTGTTTGCTTGAGCACTATTTGATTTTTGGTTTTGTTTCGGAAGACAAATATTTGGAATGGTGGTACTGTAGGCAGGAGTGTTAAAATAATGTTATCTTCAAAAGCCGAGGAGCATGTTGATAAAAAGGATATGGTGAGTAAGGTTTTTATGTGTGAAAACTATATTTTGTGTGTTTGTTTTTATAGTGTTCATTTCTTCTTCTTATAATAATTTTATTTATTTATTCGTGCTTCCAACAGGTCCTTTTTGCAACTTTTGATCCGCCAGAGACGAGGGATGGCGTTGGTCATTATTGCGTAGTTGCATTAAATGTGAAAGAAAGGCGGTTTGAATTTCTTGACTCGCTTAATAAACCTGGTAGCCCTCATGCGATCAAGGCGTTTAGGAGGATGGTTAAAAATATCAAGCGTGCATGGAAAGAAGGAAGCTCAAGTTCTGATGAGCCGCTAAATCCTCCTACACTTGATGGATTTGTGTTGAAACTTGTCATTGTCCCATTGCAGCCAAATGGGTGTGTTCTATACAACCCCTCTCTAGCATACTGCTCAAGTTTTTTTTACTTCATTTTGTGAAGCTGATGTTTTTTATTATTTTATTGCAGGCATGATTGTGGAATCTATATGTTTCATTTCTTGCAGACCTGGGATGGTGTTCGAGTTGCTCAGTTTGGGGTGGAGCACATTGGCTACATCAGAAAGGCCATGCTCTATAGCTGGCTCACATCGAGAAAGTGTTGCCTTGATTTAACATTACTTCTAATTTTTGCAGATAAAGGTTCTTTTAGTGAACTTCTTTATCCTCCCTTTATATATTTTTTGTCTACTGCTTGCTTCCGCTTCTTACGGGCAAGTGAGCTGCATTGTTCTTTATATGTGGGCTACATTGTTGTATACAAGTGGGTTGTATTGTTGTAGAAAGTGTGGGCTGCATTCTTTGTAGACAAGTGGGCTGCATTCTTTGTAGACTAGTGGGCTGCATTGATGTAGAGAAATGGGCTGCAATCTTTGTAGACAAGTGGGTTGCATTCTTTGTAGACTAGTGGACTGCATTGATGTAGAGAAATGGGCTGCAATTATTTGTAGACAAGTGGGCTGCATTCTATTTCTTTAGTGAACTACATTTTTTATATTAATTAGCTGTTGATACGTCTCCGTCGTATCTATAATTTTTGATTGTTCCATGCCAATATTCTTCAACTTTCATATACTTTTGGCAACTCTTTATATTATTTTTGGGACTAACATATTAATCCAGTGCCCAGTGCCAGTTCCTGTTTGTTGTATGTTTTATGTTTCGCAGAAACCCAATATCAAACGGAATCCAAACGGGATAAAAATGACGGAGAATTATTTTGGAATATTTGGGATTTTCGGATGAAGAATCAGCATAAAGCGGTGTTGAGGTGGCCACGAGGCAGTAGCGCCCTCCCTCTAGGCGCGCCTAACACTCTTGTGGGCCACCCATAAGGCGGTTGGCGCTCTTCTTTGGCGCAAGAAAGCTAATTTTATGAGAAAAATCTAGGCGAAAGACTCACCCCAATCAGATTCTGAATCTCCGGATATAAAAAAGCGGTGAAGGTGGCAGGATCTGGGAACGCAGAAACAGAGAGAGACAAAGAGATAGATCCAATCTTGGAGTGGCTCTCGCCCCTCCCACGCCATGGGAGACAAGGACCAAAGGGGGAACCCTTCTCCCATCTAGGGAGAAGGTCAAGGAAGAAGATGAAGAAGGGGGGCTCTCTCCCCCTTTCTTCCGGTGGCGCCAGAACGTCGCCGGGGGCCATCATCATCACCGCAATCTTCACCAACACCTCCGCCATCTTCACAAACATCTCCATCACCTTCCCCCCTCTATCTATAGCGGTCCACTCTCCTGCAACCCGCTGTACCCTCTACTTGAACATGGTGCTTTATGCTTCATATTATTATCCAATGATGTATTGCCATCCTATGATGTTTGAGTAGATTTTCGTTGTCCTATTAGTGGTTGATGAATTGCTATGATTGATTTAATTTGCTTGTGGTTATGTTGCTGTCCTTTGGTACCCATCATATGAGCGCGCGCGTGGATCACACCATAGGGTTAGTTGTATGTTTATAGGACTATGTATTGGAGGGCTAGAGTGACAGAAGCTTCAACCTAGCATAGAAATTGATGCATACGGGATTGAAGGGGGACCAATATATCTTAATGCTATGGTCGGGTTTTACCTTAATGAATGTTAGTAGTTGAGGATGCTTGCTAATAGTTCCAATCATAAGTGCATAGAATTCCAAGTCAGGGATGACATGCTAGCAGTGGCCTCTCCCACATAAAACTTGCTATCGGTCTAGTAAAGTAGTCAATTGCTTAGGGACAATTCATAACTCCTACCACCACTTTGCCATACTCGCTATATTTACTTTATTGCATCTTTATCTAAACAGCCCCTAGTCTATATTTACGTTCTTTATTATCTTGCAAACCTATCCTACAACACCTCTGAAGTACTTCTAGTTTCATACTTGTTCTAGGTAAAGTGAGCGTCAAGCGTCGTGAAAGTCGTATCGATGGCCGATAGGACTTGAGAGAGTATTTGTTCTACCTTTAGCTCCTCATTGGGTTCGACACTCTTACTTATCGAAAGAGGCTACAACTATCCCGTATACTTGCGGGTCATCAAGACTTTTTACGGCGCCGTTCTTCGTGATCATAGCGTGGGGTGAATATTCTCGTGTGTGCTTGTTTGCTTTGTCACTAAGTAATTTTTATTTGATGTTCTAAGTTGTTCTCTATCTTTAGTTATGGATATGGAACACGAAATACCAAAAAAAATTAGGTGTACTTGCTACTCATGGAGATGGGGAACCTCCTAAAACCCTTGATGCTCGTTATGTGACAGAAATTATGTACTACTTTGATAATCCTGAGAAAACCCGATTCAATTGTGTCATGGGAGACACGTTGGATCAACGTGAATACTTTAGGGATTATCGCTTGAAACAAAAAGGGAAACTATTATGGGATCAAATTTCTATGTTGCGTTGGTATGCTCGTCAACTATGCTTGATACATGATTATACTTGTTGCTCTAGGATGAAGGCTCCACACCTTCCCTTTTGATGCAAATTCAATGATGATAGAACCTTAGCTTCTTATGCTAATGGTAGATATGATTACTATGATGTGGAACAAATAGAAGAATTTGTTGCTTTTATGGGTGCTTATGAGATTGAATCTATGTTTAAAGCGTTTGACGATTTTGATGATTCAGTTTATAGACCAGAAAATTTTGCTATACTTAGATATTGCTATGAAAATTATGAATACAATTACAATATTAATGCATTTATTGTGAAAGTCTCCGCTGTCCAAGAAGAGACTAATATTTTGCAGGAAGCTATGGAAGAAGAAATTGATGAAATTGTGAGCTCATTGGATGAAAAAGATGACGAGGAGTGCGAAGAACAAAAGGAGGAAGAGCGGATTGATCACCCGTTCCCAACTTCAACTCATACATTGTTTAATTCCCCTTCGTGCTTACCGAAGGATGATTGCTATGATGATTGCTATGATCCCGTTGATTCTCTTGAAATATCCCTTTTTGATGATGCTTGTGGCCAAGATGCCAATATGAATTATGCTTATGGAGATGAACTTGCTACAGTTCCTTATGTTAAACAGAAATTTTGCTATTGCACCCACACATGATAGTCCTATTATCTTTTGAATTCTCCGACTACACTATATAGGAGAAGTTTGTTCTTATTAAGGATTATATTGATGGGTTGCCTTTTACTCTTGCACATGATGATTTTGATAGATATAATATGCATGTGCTTGCTGCTCCTACTTGCAATTATTATGAGAGAGGAACTATATCTCCACCTCTCTATGTTTCCAATACGATAGAATTGCAAGAAACTCCTTATACTATGCATCGGCCTTTACTTGGTGTGCATGAATTGTTCTTATATGACATGCCGATGCATAGGAAGAGAGTTAGACTTCGTTGTTGCATGATATATGTTACTTTGTGCTCACTACTAAATTACAAATCATTGTTAATTAAAATTGGCTTTGATATACCTTGGGATCCGGGTGGATCCATTACTTGAGCACTGTATGCCTAGCTTAATGGCTTTAAAGAAAGCGCTGCTAGGGAGACAAACCGGAAGTTTTAGAGATTCATTTATTCCTTTTGTGTGCTTTCATATAGTTTAAAAACAAATAAATAAAGCGGGGAACCGAAAACTTTTCAAAAAGGAAAGTGAAAGTGAGAAAGACAAGCATTGTTGAAGTGGGAGCTAGCCTTGAACTTTCTTCATGCTCACAGAAACTTTGTGAATCTTAATTACAGAAACTTTTCATCAAAAATAATTATCCCCTTGTACAATTCCATTGTATTATAAAAATGATGTGCCAAGGTTTGCCTTTAGGATGTTTACAATTCTTGTTGGTTTGTACGGTGCAGGACAGAAACTTTGGCTGTAGTACGAGATTTTAGATTTTTTGCTGGAAAGTCCAATGGTTCTGATTTCTTTTGCACTGTCTTGCTGTACAACTGTTTTATTTTCCCTAATTTTGGTAGAAATTCTGGGGTACCATAAGTATGGTGAATGTTTAGATTGCTACAGACTATGCTGTTTTTGATAGATTCGGTTTTTGATGCATAGTTTGCTTGTTTTGATGAAATTATCAATTTATATCAGTGGATTAAGCCATGAAAAAGCTATATTACAGTAGACACAATGCAAAAACAAAATAGGAATTGGTTTTCAACAGTACTTAGAGTGGTGATTTGCTTTATTATACTAAAGGATCATACCGAGTTTTCTGTTGAAGTTTTGTGTGGATGAAGTGTCTAATCGAGGAGGTCTCGATATGAGGAAAAGGAAGAGAGGCAAGAGCTCAAGCTTGGGGATGCCCGAGGCACCCCAAGTAAATATTCAAGGAGACTCAAGTGTCTAAGCTTGGGGATGCCCCGGAAGGCATCCCCTCTTTCTTCAACAAGTATCGGTATGTTTTTGTATTCGTTTCGTTCATGCGATATGTTCAAGTCTTGGAGCGTCTTTTGCATTTAGTTTTCACTTTTCTTTTATGCAACATGCTGGTATAAGATAGTCCTTGGTTGATTTATAGAATGCTCATTGAACCTCACTTAAATCTTTTGAGTATGGCTTTATAGAATGCTTCATGTGCTTCACTTATATCGTTTGAAGTCTAGATTGCCTGTTTCTCTTCACATAGAAAACTGCCATTTGTAGAATGCTCTTTTGCTTCACTTATATTTGTTAGAGCATGGGCATATCTTTTGTAGAAAGAATTAAACTCTCTTGCTTCACTTATATCTATTTAGAGAGATGACAGGAATTGGCCATTCACATGGTTAGTCATAAAATCCTACATAAACTTGTAGATCGTTGAATATGATATGTTTGATTCCTTGCAATAGTTTTGTGATATAAAGATGGTGATATTAGAGTCATGCTAGTGGGTGGTTGTGGATTGTGGAGACACTTGTGTTGAGGTTTGCAAGCCCCATAGCATGCACGTATGGTAACCATTGTGCGACAAATTTGAAGCATGGGGTGTTTCTTTGATTGTCTTCCTTATGAGTGGCGGTCGGGGACGGCGATGGTATTTTCCTACCAATCTATCCCCTAGGGGCATGCGTAGTAGTACTTTGCTTGAGGGCTAATAAAATTTTGCAATAAGTATATGAGTTCTTTATGACTAATGTGAGTCCATGGATTATACGCACTTTTAACTTTTCATCATTGCTAGCCTCTTGGTACCATGCATTGCCCTTTCTCACCTTGAGAGTTGGTGCAAACTTCGCCGGTGCATCCAAACCCCGTGATATGATATGCTCTATCACACATAAGCCTCCTTATATCTTCCTCAAAACAGCCACCATACCTACCTATTATGGCATTTCCATAGCCATTCCGAGATATATTGCCATGCAACTTCCATTGTCATATTGCTTTGCATGATCGTAAGATAGCTAGCATGATGTTTTCATGGCTTGTCCGTTTTTTATGTCATTGCTACGCTAGATCATTGCACATCCCGGTACACGGACGAAAGCATTCATATAGAGTCATATCTTTGTTCTAGTATCGAGTTGTAATATTGAGTTGTAAGTAAATAAAAGTGTGATGATCATCACTATGGAGCATTTCCCCATGAAAAAGAAAGAAAAAAAATAATAAAATAAGGAAAGGCCAAAGAAGCCTAAATAAAAAAGGGGCCAAAGAAGCCCATAAAAAGGAAAAAAAAAAAAAAAAAAAAAGGGGCAATGTTACTATCCTTTTACCACACTTGTGCTTGAGTAGCACCATGTTCTTCATAGAGAGTCTCATATGTTGTCACTTTCATATACTAGTGGGAGTTTTTCATTATAGAACTTGGCTTGTATATTCCTACAATGGGCTTCCTCAAATGCCCTAGGTCTTCATGAGCAATTAAGTTGGATGCACACCCACTTAGTTTTCAGTGTGAGCTTTCATACACTTATAGCTCTAGTGCATCCGTTGCATGGCAATCCCTACTCCTCGCATTGACATCAATTGATGGTCATCTCCATAGCCCGTTGATTAGCCGCGTCGATGTTAGACTTTCTCCCTTTTTTGTCTTCTCCATATAAACCTCCACCATCATATTATATTCCACCTACAATGCTATATCCATGGCTTGCGCTCATATATTGCGTGAGGGTTGAAAAAGCTGAAGCGTGTTAAAAAGTATGAACCAATTGCTCGGCTCGTCATTGGGGTTGTGCATGATGGGAGCATTTTGTGTGACGAAAATGAAGCATGGCCAAACTATATGATTTTGTAGGGATAAGCTTGCTTTGGCCTTGTTGTTTTGAAAAGACATGATTGCTTTATTGGTACGCTCGAAGTATTACTGTTTTTATGTCAAATGATAGACTATTGCTTGGAATCACTCATATTTTAATATTCATGCCATGATTAGACATATGATCAAGATTATGCTAGGTAGCATTCCACATCAAAAATTATCTTTTTTATCATTTACCTACTCGAGGACGAGCAGGAATTAAGCTTGGGGATGCTGATACGTCTCCGTCGTATCTATAATTTTTGATTGTTCCATGCCAATATTCTTCAACTTTCAAATACTTTTGGCAACTCTTTATATTATTTTTGGGACTAAAATATTGATCCAGTTCCCAGTGCCAGTTCCTGTTTGTTGCATGTTTTATGTTTCACAGAAAGCCAATATCAAACGGAATCCAAACGGGATAAAAACGTACAGAGAATTATTTTGGAATATTTGGGATTTTCCGGAGGAAGAATCAACGCGAAACGGTGTCTGAGGTGGCCACGTGACAGTGGGGCACGCCCTCCCCTTGGGAGGTAGGCACTCTCGTGGGCAACCTGTAAGGCAGTTGATGCTCTTCTTTTGCCGCAAGAAAGCTAATTTTATGAGAAAAATCTGGGCGAAAGATTCACCCCAATCGGAGTTACGGATCTCCGGATATAAAAGAAATGGTGAAGGGGCAGGATCTGGAAACACAGAAACAGAGAGAGACAGATAGATAGATCCGATCTCGGAGGGGCTCTCACCCCTCCCACGCCATGGGAGCCAAGGACTAGAGGGTAAACCCTTCTCCCATCTAGGGAGAAGGTCAATGAAGAAGAAGAAGAAGGGGGGCTCTCTCCCCTTGCTTCGAGTGGCGCGGAGCGCCGGGGCCATCATCATCACCATGATCTTCACCAACACCTCCGCCATCTTCACCAACATCTCCATCACCTTCCCCCTCTATCTACAGCGGTCCACTCTCCCCCAACCCGCTGTACCCTCTACTTGAACATGGTGCTTTAATCTTCATATTGTTATCCAATGATGTGTTGCCATCCTATGATGTTTGAGTAGATTTTCGTTGTCCTATTGGTGGTTGATGAATTGCTATGATTGATTTAATTTGCTTGTGGTTATGTTGCTGTCCTTTGGTGCCCATCATATGGTAGCGCATGGATCACACCATAGGGTTAGTTGTATGTTGATAGGAATATGTATTGGAGGGCTAGAGTGACAGAAGCTTCAACCTAGCATAGAAATTGATGCATACGGGATTGAAGGGGGACCAATATATCTTAATGCTATGGTTGGGTTTTACCTTAATGAAAGTTAGTAGTTGCAGATGCTTGCTAATAGTTCCAATCATAAGTGCATAGGATTCCAAGTCAGGGATGACATGCTAGCAGTGGCCTCTCCCACATAAAACTTGCTATCGGTCTAGTAAAGTAGTCAATTGCTTAGGGACAATTCCGCACCTCCTACCACCACTTCTCCACACTCGCTATATTTACTTTATTGCATCTTTGTATAAACAGCCCCTAGTCTATATTTACGCGCTCTTTATTATCTTGCAAACCTATCCTACAAGACCTACAAAGTACTTCTAGTTTCATACTTGTTCTAGGTAAAGTGAACGTCAAGCATGCGTAGAGTCGTATCAGTGGCTGATAGGACTTGAGAGAGTATTTGTTCTACCTTTAGATCCTCGTTGGGTTCGACACTCTTACTTATCGAAAGAGGCTACAACTATATCATATACTTGCAGGTCATCAGATGTATTACATGTTTTTTGGTTTTGTATTTTGTGCTGAGTGTTTCCGTGTTTTTTCTACATGTTTTTAGGTTTTGATGGGGGCTTCATGAAGGTTGTGCGTCCTTTGTTTGAGTCGGGGTTACGAGGTGGTTATGGAGGATTGTGTCATTGAAATCTTTCCAGATAATTCTGGTTCTTTGGCTAGAGATGGTTTGAACACAGATGTGGCATCTGGACCTGATGGTGGAAGTGTCTCTCGACCTAGCTCTCCACATGATGTATTTGATTTTGATGGTGATGATTTTGTTACACTGTGCCCACGCGTCACTAGGACTAGGAGTGCAGCAATTAATCGTCCACCTGTGGATGAGGTTGAAGTATTTTCGAACAAGAGGGCAGGTGAGATGGCTTTTAAGTTGAGATGCTCTGTAGAGAAATTGAAGCCTCTGAGGTTCAAATATATTGATGAGGCGAGGAGAATAAAGGATCTTGTTCTCAGCAAAGATTTTGTAACCAAATACCATGAGTAAGTTTTATGTGTGTGCCCTTCATCCTTTTAGTGTGTTTTGTTTTTATTTTAATTTTATTGATCCCATCTGTGTATGTTTACTGCAGGAATGCGTTCTATATGGTGAATAGTCCTTTTGGTGATGTCGATACTTACAGTGTTGACTATATATATAATACATTTGGCAAAGGAGCTTTAATGGATTCGTATCTCATGGATTTTGTCAACAAGTACTGGAAGCAAGACCCTGAATTGGGTTTAGCTTATCATTCCGGTGAACGTGTGCTACTTTCACCTTTACTTATCACGGTAAATGTTTGCTGTCATTTTTTCCTATTGTACTTGTTTTTTCATGTCCATGCCTGCATGCGTTGTTTATTCTTTTTTTCATATCCTTTTTTTGTTCTTTTTTCTATGCAGTACGTTCTTCAAATGGAAACCTTTGTGGCGAGAGATGATGACGGAAACCCTGTGTTGCTAGTTGTGCATAGCCCATTTGTTTTAGAAGATGCAGTTAAGCAGTTCAAGGTTTTTGTGAGCGACGACGCATACCTGTTGGATGCAAAACTGGTAAGTTCATTGTTTTCCATCATTTTTTTCTGGTTTGTTGCATTTCTTTTTATAGTTATTTTTGGAACAGTGGTCCTGGTGCTACGTGTCGAAAGAACTTTTCATTTCATTTTTGTTTTTTATGTGAATAGATTATGATGCCGCGCTCCAAGGATGGTCATTATTCCTTATACACTATGAACCAGCATCGCCAAACGCTTGATATCCATGACAGTAGGAAGTACACTGGCCATCATGATGTCACGACAAAGTGGCGTAGGACTGACTACCATGCAGATTGCACTGAAGTGGTATGTCATTTTCTCTTGCCAAGTGCAAAGCTTTTCTGTGTTTCACCTACTGCATTTTTTTTATAAACTGCACATGCAATGTTAGCACACATAGAACCACACTTGTTTATGTAGTGCACTGCAACATGTGCGTGACAGAATTGCATTTTCTCACACCCCCCATAATTTGTGTAAAAATGGTAAAAGAAAATGACCTCGGGTGCATTTAAAAGAGGAACTGTCTAGACGTTTGAGAACAACTTTTGTATTTTTGGGGTTCATTTGAATAGCAACTTGATCTGTGATGTGTGTTATTTTTACCTTGTGCTTCCTTTTTGCGGATGAGGAGGATGATTTCATTTCTTTGAAAGCGATTATGGTGAAAAAATGTATAAATCGAAGAACCACCCATTTGGGTTAAATTGGCGAGAAAGCCCTCTTACCCGGTCGTGCCGGTATGAGGAGCAAATGAGTCACGGAATCTATATGCGAGGATGGCGCAGGTTGTATGATAATGACGTCTAGTTGAGAGAATTATGAAATCGACGTAACACCTTCTCTGTTTTCTTCTTTTTCTTGTTACTTTTATTATTATTTTAATTTTTCACTTTTTTTTCTTTATGACAACCTTTTTTTAATCACTGGTCTGCATTTTTTTAATTTTCTTTTTTCAGCCCGCTGTTGAAGATTGGAAGGCAGAGTACATGTTCCAGCTGCTGTTCAATCCTTCGAACATGTTGTGTCATGAAGACATGCCGCTTGAGCTACGTGATCTGATTGCGGACCTCGGGCTCACTTCCCTTTCGCAATCGCAGACGCATTCGCAGATGCAGTAACAGTCATTTTGGCACTGTTTCTACTGGGTAAAAGCCTGTGCATGGACAAGAACTAGGGTTCATGTTGTGTATTGTGTATTGACTAAGGTAGATAATGTATGAAAAAGACTTTTTTTCTGTTGTTGTGTTTTTTCGTGTTCTTTTTGCAGAAGTGTATATGGACGAATTTATATGTGTATGTGTATTTTATATAAATAACTCATACAGTATATATATGTGTATATTTTTATTTTGTTGACGACCATGTTCTGTGCGAACTGGCATTTGTCATGCTTATATGTATCGTATGTGTCCCATAAACTGCATCGAATTTGATACCGAACTTCTTCGTCCAACAAGAAGCACTGCATTTTTTGTCTACAAGTTTAGCGTTGCACACGTGTGTATCCCGAAACTTCATTGCTTTATGATACTACACTGCTTTTTTGCCTAACCAAATGCACTGGTTTTGCCTAAAGTTGCGTCCTGCAGTTGGTTTTTTTATTGTTTGTACGGTAAGGTAGGGGGGTTGGGGGAGCCTCATTTTTTTAGATGTATATAGATTTATATTGCTCCTGTATGCATTGTGTGCGTTAGCGCGAGGCCGAGCAGGAGGTGGGAAGGGGGGTCGTGACCCCCTCCCCATCCAGCTGCGAGGCCGAGCTTGGAACGAGCCGGAGCAGGCGGCGACGCGGCGTGCCGTGGCACCGCATGCGTAGGCGAGTCCGCCACACCCCGTTGCCTCCCTGTCTATCTTAGGGGTGTGGCTCTGGGGTTGCGTGAGTCCTATTGTTGGAAAAATAGAATGTCTGCCTTGCTTTGTCAACCAAGCGCCTTGTGTGCATTAGCTGAGCGGCGAGGAGGAGGGGAGAGGGGTCGTGACCCCCCACCCCAACCCCCTGCGAGGCCGAGCCTGGAAAGAGCCGGAGCAGGCGGCGACGCGGCCTGCCACGGCACCGCATGCGTAGGCGAGTCCGCCACACCCCGTCGCCTCCCTGTCTATCTTATGGGTGTGGCTCTGGGGTTGCGTGCGTTCTATTGTTGGAAAAACAGAATGTCCGCACTGCGCCTGTCAAGCAAGCACACTACGTGCATTAGCAGCGAGGCGAGCGAGGTGGGGAGGGGGTCGTGACCCCCTCCCAACCTCGCGAGGCCGAGCCTAAACGAGCCGGAGTAGCGGCGCGCTGGCGTCTTGGCGCCGCATGCATAAGCAATCACACCCTGTCGCCTCCCAGTCTATCTTAGGGTTGTGGCTCTGGGGTTGCGCGCGTCCTATTGTTGGAAAAATAGAATGTCCGCACTGCGCCTATCTACCAAGCGCATTGTGAGCGTTAGCGCGAGGCCGAGCAGGAGGTGGGAGGGGTTCGTGACCCCCCTCCCCAACCCCCTGCGAGGCCGAGCCTAAACAACTGGAGCGGCGGCGCGGCAAGTGTGCCTTGTGGCGCCCGCATGCGTAGGCGAGGCCGCCACACCCCGTTGTCTCCCTGTATATCTTAGGGGTGTGACTCTGGGGTTGCGCGCGTCCTATTGTTGGAGAAACAGAATGTCCGCACAACGCCTCTCAACCAAGCGCACTGTGTGCGTTAGCGCGAGGCCGAGCAGGGGGTGGGGAGGGGGTCGTGACTCGAACCTCCCCAACCCCCTGCGAGGCCGAGCCTGTAGCGAGCCGGTGCAGGCAGCGACGCGGCGTGCCGCGGTGCCGCATGCGTAGGCGAGAGGCGACACCCCGTCGCCTCCCTGTCTATCTTAGGGGTGAGTCTCTGGGGTTGCGCGTGTCCTATTGTTGGAAAAACAGAATGTCCGCACTGCGCGTGTCAACCAAGCGCACTGCATGCGTTAGCGCGAGGTCGAGCAGGGGGTGGGGACGGGGTCGTGACCCCAATTCCCCAACCCCCTGCGAGGCCGAGCCTGGAACGAGCCGGAGTAGGCGGCAACACGGTGTGACGCGGCGCCGCATGCATAGGCGAGTCCGCCACACCCCGTCGCCTCCCTGTCTATCTTAGGGGTGTGGCTCTGGGGTTGCGTGCGTCCTATTGTTGGAAAAATAGAATGTCCGCCACCGCAAGCGCATCGTCGCGTTAAGCATAAGGCAGCGCAGGGGTGGGGAGGGATCGTGACTCCTCCCCAACCCCCGCGAGGCCGAGCTTAAACGAGCCGGAGCGGCGGCGCATAGCGTCTGCACGGTGCCACATGCGTAGCAAGTTCGCTACACCCCGTTGCGTCCCTGTCTATCTTAGGCGTGTGGCTCTGGGGTTGCGTGCGTCCTATTATTGGAAAAAGCAGAATATACTGCCTGCACATTAACCAAGCGCCTTGCATGCGTTAGCGAGAGCCGGCGAGGGGGGGAGGGGGTGTGACCCCTCCCCCCCCTGCAAGGCCAGCCTGAACAGCCGGAGCAGGTGGCGGCGCGGCGTGTGCATGGCGCTGCATGCGTAGGCGAGCCCGCCACACCTCGTCGCCTTCCTGTCTATCTTAGGGGTGTGGCTCTGGGGTTGCGTGCGTCCTATTGTTGGAATAATAGAATGTCCACACTGCGCCTGTCAACCAAGCGCACTGCATGCATTAGCGCGAGGCCGAGCAGGAGGTGAGGAGGGGGGTCATGACCCCCCTCCCCAACCCCCTGCGAGGTTGAGCCTGGAACGAACCGGAGGAGGCGGCGACGTGGCGTGGCTCGGCGCCGCATGCGTAAGTGAGTCTGCCACACCCTGTTGCCTCCTTGTCACACCTCGTGCGCCTGTCAACCAAGCCAGGTGTGACATGGGATTGTGCCGTTGCAGCCAAGTGAAAAGATTCGCCAACTGGAGCAGGCGGTTTGACTCGGGCTAGCCATTGTAGTGTTCTTGATTGGCCTGAAAAAATAATTGTCTAAGCGAACTGGAATGCTTTATTGATAGCACATCTTCCGTCCCATACGGGACTGCACAGTGGACTCGATTTTTTTAGGTGAGGGGGTACTAGAGTTACTTGCTAGTTGTGCGTCGTTGGGCTTTTGTTTGTATTGGGTTGTGAGAATTTGTTGGGTCCGTTGGGGTGTAAGACGCATTGGGATCAAGTCGGCCTGTGAGCACGGCTGGTTCCCGGTGCGCTGTGTGCGCTCTAATATTTAGTCCCACCTCGCCCGCGAAGACCGCGCTCGACCTGTTTATAAGCGCTGGCGAGGCATATCTGTCGAACTCCTCTGGTTACTTATGTGGGCGCTTATACACGGCGCTCACTGCTCTATGCTCTCTGACCTGTGGGCCCATATGTGCCCGGCCCCATGCATTGTGGCTCAGAACGGCTTGCCTACTGTGGGTGCAGACCTATTACGGGACTGGCTGGGGCCTGGTTGTAGCTGGGTGGTCAATTTTTTTCCTTATCTGAAGCATTTTTTTCTTTTTGGAGTATATATATTTTCGTGGTAATACAAATGATGTCATTTGTACTGCTTGCACCAACATTGAGTCTTGCCTTCTTGGCGTAGTAAGTCGTGTGTTGTGCCATACGAAAGTTCTTCTGACCCTTCTTGTTCTACATTTATGCATGTACTGCACTTCATGTATACACTTTGTGAACTGCCTTATATTTGTTCTGTGAACTGTGTTCACGTTTGTTTAGAATGGTCTGCGGATTATATTTTTTTAGAAATATTAATATTAATGTTCTTTTTCTATAATTACTATTTGTGGACTGCATGTGGACACATGTGTACTGCTTTTTTTACCATTGTGAACTGCATTAATCTTTTCTTTTTTAGGTATGAGTTGTAGTCAGATTACTTAATTTTTTTTGTTTAACGTTATTTTTGAATATGTTTTGTATGTGAATAGTATGTTTTGGTATCACACATTAAATTTTTCAAAGTTGTCTAGATACTTGTTCTAATACAAATTAAGTTCTGTGAAAGCAATTGAACACAAGCAAACTGACATTGTTTTTACAAAAGAAATGTTCAATATGAAGCAACAGACATCATCAAAAGTTTGCATACATGAAATAAAGAACAACACAACGACTAAAGTAAAATGAAACTAAACATAGCCCTGATTATTTCTAGTTGTTGTATTGGATTACAACCTTGTTCTTCTACTTCTTTGCTTCTTTGTCTTTGTTTGCCCTGTCTAGTCCCATTATGACATCATAGATGATTCTCCATGACTCATATGTTGCGAATGCATCGCAGCATACTTGATAAGCTTTTCTGGCAGCGGGCAAAATCCCCACAGAGTATGGTCCTCCTTGCGGTTAATTTGTTTCTTCATGTCATGGTAGCGAATGTCTATCATCCTGCCGGCAACATCAGCCAAAGAGTCAAACTTCTTTTTAATGTATGGGTCTCTCTATTCCACCTGAATATCAATGTAGTTGTCGGAGTTGATCTCCAAACCAGATACCTTTAGCTTGCTTTTGTCTCCTTCAATGGCGAATCCGACGAAGGTGTACTCACCATTCATTAGGAATTTGTCTAGTTCCATTGGCCTGCAATATGTTTGTATAGAGTGAATATAGTTTATTTCTTAGAACTACCAATGTTTTTTTTGTTTTTTCCAAAACTGAACTGCAATATGAATATCTGAATCTGTTGCATTGAGTAGTTGCTAATACTCTGTTCAACATAACTATTAAATCTGATAATAGATTGCATAAACAATGCATGTTTTGGCTTGTTTTCTTGAACTGAATTTCATACATGTTTTGTATAGTAATGTTCCAGTTTTCTATTGTTCAGCCAAATAATTTGTATTTGGTAAAACAAAATAAATGAATTCATATGCCATGCTTTTCAAAAATGAGAACCAAAGTTTAAATATTTGGCAATTGCAGTGAAGAAAATTTAAAATCAATATTGACAAGCAAAAGTACAGATTGATAGATATTATGACCTGTCTTTTGCTGCTAAGATGTGGTAGACAAGTCATTCTTTTTCTACGCATAGCTAGAGCACTGCTGCCCGCTGTGGCTTCACATAGTGCGTGTACCCAACCTCAACGCTGACTAGTTTGACGGGCATTCCGCCGAGCTTCCTCCTGAACATGGACAGCATCTTGTCCATGTCTTCACCCTTGCTTGTGCAAACGACGTGGAGCTTGTGGTTGCCATGGAGGTGGATGTCGTGGAGCTCCCTGGTGTACGGGCGGCGCTGCTTGTACAGAGGTGCATCCGCCATGAATCTCCTCTTCTCTCTCATGTTTGTTCTGGAGAGAGAGGTTAGTGAAAGGAAGTGTGGAGAAGAAGATGTAATGGGGTTTTGGGGGGGGGGGACGAAGCAGTTGTGTTTTCTCCTCTCCTCTCCTCTGCTCTCCTTGACAGGACATGGGAGAGGTGGAGCGGGGTGGTAGCATGGTGGGGCTCTGTTTTAAGTTACGTGGCAACTGCAGAGAGGTTCTGCTGTGAGGAGGCTCTGTTAGTGTGTTGGAAATCCGAAATGTCGTCGCCTCTTTTTTCGTGACTAGTTCAAGGTATTGACGCAACTGTCAGAAAATGTGATGATTGTGTTTTCGGTGAATTTTCCAAGTGAGTGCAATTCTTTGCTATCAGAACAGAACTGCGTATGTCCACATAGTGTACTGCATTGAAGTGAAATTTATTCATACACTGAATTATATCGAATTAGGATTCACACAGATGTACGCACATTTAGTTTTTTGATGGAGTTCTTTCTTTTCTTCTCTTTTTTTGTAGTAATACAGCTTTTGTGTGGATGGAGGGTAGTGTGGGTAGGGGTGTCGGACTGCTTTGCTTAAGTAACAGGGCTGCATTCTTCATTTTAACCATACTACATTGCAGAGTGAAGTGAACTGTAATTTAGAAAAAAAGAATACTTCTTGCTTCCACTTGGAGAAATGCATTGTTGTACGTCGCGGACTTCATTTGTACGTTGACTTTGGGCTTCTTGTGTTTTATTTATTAATAGTTTCTGGCAGTGCCGACGCACTTTTTTTTGTTGTTATTCATTTAAAAAATGTTTCTCATTTTTCTTTTTGATGTTTTATTTTTGAACTTATTGTATTTTCTTAGTGGGCCTTGTTGGCCCTGTGTTCTGGTAGTGAAGACGCATTGGGCCCAAGTCGGCCTGTGAGCACGGCTGGTTCCCTATGCGTTGTGTGCCTAATTTTTAGTCCCACCTCGCCCGCGAAAGGCGTGCCCGACCTGTTTATAAGCGCTGGTGAGGCCGCCGTATCGAACTCTTCTGGTACTTATTTGGGCGCTTATACACGGCGCTCGCTGCTCTATGCTCTCTGACCTGTGGGCCCATGTGTGGCCGGCCCCAAGCATTGTGACTCAGAATGACTCGCCTTCTGTGGGCGCAGACCTACTATGAGACTGGCTGGGGCAGGTTGCACCTGGGTGGTCAATTTTTTTTGTATTTTTCTGTCTTAAGTATTTTTTTCATTGTCGGGGCGTGCACTGCTTTTACTAAATTATCGTGCCTTTGCATTGATCGTGGTTACATCTTGCATGTGCACGCATTCCGCATCTTGCATCTCAGATTCTCATTTTTGTTTTCGTGTTTTTGCTATTATGTAATCTTTTTTCCAATGTATGGGAGTGCACTGCTTATTAAATCATACTTGTACTGCATTGATTATGTTTCTGTACTGCACATTCATATATTTCCGCACTACATATACACGTCACATTTTTCTTTTTGTGTTTTTGCTCTTATGTATTCTTTTTTCAAACTTAGGGGCATGCATTGCTTTGTTGGGTATGTGTAAACTTCATTCGACAGAGTGTGTAGTGCACGTACACATTTTGCACTGCATGCGTCCTATTTGCACATTGCATCTTACTTTCATTTTGTGCACTGCTCGAATCTAATGATACATAAGCAAACAACAGAAAACAAATTATCACAAGCATTTTGTACGACAAGTTCATCATCAGCAAACTAAGTTGAACAGAAAGCAATCTAACATAATCAAAGTTCATCAATACAAGCGATTCTTCATGGCAAGCAAACTAAGTTCAGCACACAAGCAAACTAACGATACATAAGCAAATAACATAAAGCAAATTTGATCATAATTCTAAAACGACGCTGGCATTGTTGGCTCTTGCCGGCACCATCTTCTTCTTCACCAGTTAGGCTCTCCCCATCCCCAGCTGCTCCTAGCGCGCTTCTTGGGGGTCTCCTCCTTCTCCAGCTTTCCATGGCGAAGCCCATCCTGGGTGAGGGTGATGCGGTTCCATATCTCGTATGCTGTGTAGGCGTCCTTTGCCGCATACTCGATGGCCTCATGGACAGAGGCAAGGTGGTCCAGTGCTTATGTTCGTCGTCGGTGATCTTATTCTTCATGTTGTTGTAGCAGTCGCCGATGAGCATGCCAGAGACGTCTCCAAGGGAGTCCAACTCCTTGGTTGCCTCGGGCACCCTCCACTCCTTCTGGATTTCGACGAAGTTGGCGACCTCGAGATTGACGCGCTCTAGCCTGGTTTTGTCGCCGTCGATGGAGAAGCCTGCAGAGATGTACCTGGGGTCAGCGAGGAAGTTGTCAAAGACGGTGCACCTTTCAGCGGCGCTCAGTTGGAAGAGCAGCACCGGGTGATTCTTGCCGATGGAGAGCTGGCAGAGGGCGGGTTTCTACGTCGCTTCAGGATCGTTGTTGCACTTGAGATCAATGCCGACGATCTTGTAGCGCTGGAGGCTAAGGTGGCGCTCGTACTGCATGAGGGAGATCGCCATCTGCTTCTTGTCGTTGGTGTGGATGACGTGCAACTTGGTGTTGCCATGGGCCTCCATGGCTTTGTCGCCCTTGTACTCGTCAGTGAACGCCATCGCCGGTAGTAGGGCTTGGTGTTTTACGTGGATATGGAGCGATTTGGTGGCAGCACAATGGATACTTGTGTTGTTGTGGATGAGAAGGCCTTTGGCAGGGGTCTGAATTTAAGGGGAGGGCGCAGGGTGGGATGGCCGCATCGGATGAACTGCACGACCTCGCTGACGATGCAGTTGTGCAGATCGAGGATTGGTGTTGCATCTGTGATCATGGGCTTTTGGCGATGGAACCGCTCCGATTGGGTGGTTGTATGCGAACGTGATTTTTTTAACGTGGTTTTATTTTATTTTTGATCAGTAAATTTTTTTAACCACCACTTTCTGTGTGAACGGGCATTTTGTCACGGTTATATATGTATCCTGTTTGATAATGAACTGCATTGGTTATAGTTATGCACTGTATCGTCTACAATACAGAACTGCACTTTGTCTACAGGTGCATACTTCATAGTTTTTTGCGTGTCCTTGTTGTAGCCCATGAAAAAAGTACAATGTATTCCGCAATTTTACGAGTTTTTCGATGTGTTCTATGCCATGTGTTTATTCATGTAGGTAATCCGGATCTGGATTGCTATATCGTACTGCATCGTGTAACAAAATGCCTTGCATTTTCTAGTCTTGTATCTTGCATCTGTTTTTACTGTACTACTGCGGTCCACAATGCGGGAGGGTAGGGAAGGGGGTTGCCCCCTTCCCACTTTTTTTGAATTTATTGTTTTTTCTTAGTTGGCCTTGTTGGGCCTGTGTTCGGGTAGTGAAGATGCATTTGGGCCCAAGTCGGCCTGTGAGCACGGCTGGTTCCCGGTGCGTTGTGTGCGTCCTAATGTTTAGTCCCACTTCGCCCGTGGAAGGCGCGCCCGACCTGTTTATAAGCGCTGGTGAGGCTGTCATATCGAACTCCTCTGGTTACTTAGTTGGGCGCTTATACACGACACTCGCTGCTCTATGCTCTCTGACCTATTGGCCCATGTGTGGCCGGCCCCATACATTGTGACTCAATACGACTCGCCTTCTATGGGCGCAGACCTACTACGAGACTGGCTGGGGCCTATTGCACCTGGGTGGTCAATTTTTTTCTTTGTATTTTTTCTCTTAAGTATTTTTTCAATGTTGGGGCGTGCACTGTTTTAGTAAATCATCCGTGCACTGCATTGATCAGGGTTATGTACTGCATGTGCACGCATTTCGTACTACACATGTTTGCGCTACATTTTTGTGCACTGCATGGGTAGCATTTTTCTTTATAGTTTTTCCTCTTACGTATCCTTTTTCTAGTGTACGGGTGTGCACTGCTTTGGTGCCTCTATGCGCATGCATTCATCATAGTCCTGTGCTACAGGTTTACACATTTTGCACTGCGTGCATCCTTCTTTGTGCCAAAGTTGTGACTGGTTATGTCAACGTTGCGGACCGCATGACTTACATTTAAGGACTACATCAGGTGCAGCGATTTCTGCTTTGTGCACTACGCGAAAGTGCTTCTCTTTTGCTTCATTTTGAGCATGTACTGCACTTCATGCACACATATAGTGAACTTCCTGGTAGGACTTTGGAGAACTGCACACATAAAATGGTTTGTGCATTATATTTTTAGATAATTATTATTTAATGATCTGCGGTTAGTTTGTGGGAATTGCTGCAGTCAAAGTACACCTTTTTTTGGTTCCTTTTTCTTTGGTAACATAAGCCTTTATTGATTGTCCTTTATTCTTGGTAACATAATTTTCATTAACTCCCCTTTAATTTTCAGTTTTGACCTTTTTGCATTCCTCTTCTATAAATGTAGGCTAACTTCGACCCTTCCTTTGCAGTTCATTTCTCCTCTAGCCGCAATTTCTCTCCTTTCTCCAGCCTCTCTTTATTTTTTTTTCTTTTCTAGGTTTTTGTTGCGATGGCTCCAGGCCCCTGCGAATCTCTTCTACTGCGGCGATGGTTGTGGTGTGCCGATGCACTGCGATTGTTCAGCTTGCTCGCAGGCCTGTCGTGCTCGTTGTGGGGGGAAGGTATTGTGCCGAACTGGGCGAGCGGAGCAACTTGCATATGGCACAGTATTTACGGAAGGATTGGATATGGGCCACATCAATGTTTCTGTGTTCTATTCTACCCTGCTTCATCGTGGCCTTGGCCGCACAAGTCCTTTTGTCCATCAGCTTACGCCAACAGATGTGGAGACTCACTACAAGATGGTATGTTTCGTTATATATGATTTTTTTTTCTTTGTGTTTACTACCTTTTTTTGTATAATTCCATTCTATTCTGAACTTCTAGTATTTTAGGAATGCACTTTTTTTGTTTTTTAAAGTGTACTGCACTGTGTTCTTATTTCTTGTTTTTATTATTTTGCTTGTGTGCATGCAGCTTGTGTTTTAGTTTACATGGTTACAATATGTGAACTGCTTATATATTAGCTGAGCACTACATGTTTCCACATTTTTTCCCAATTTGTATGGTGTGTACTACATGTAGCTAGTCTCGAGTACTGCATGATAGTTCGAAGCGTATGCATATTTGCAAGTTCTGTACTACATATTAAATTGCGTTTTATCTATACTACTTGTTGGACTGTTGTGCACTTCATCTAGCTCGTGTCTGTAGTGTGTGTAGGTTTTTACCGCTCTGTGCACAGTATGAGAATTGTACAGCTAGTATCGTTCTCAAACAGTTTTATTATTTTTTGCAGAAAATTCCTCAATGAGCTATTAGGTATCTCCGGCTCAAGAAGAAGGGAATTCTCCAAGTTGTTCTTGGTAATGGATACCTTAAACCAGCCAAGTACCATGTAGGCGTTGACGGGCGGCTGTGTCTGCAGAAAGGGTGGAAGGAATTTGTTATTGATAGTGGCCTGAAGTCTGAGCAAGTTGTTGTCCTCATTTGCTACTGTCTCTGCGTGCTCGACGGCCTTCCTGGTCTGAATGCACTTGTCCACCTACTGAGCAAACAGATGGAGATCATGCTTCTCCTTGACAAAAAAATTCTTCAGGATGCGGTTCATGCGCTCGCTTCTCTGTGTGGAAGTCATCCGAGCACAGAAAATTTCCTTGCAGTAAGCCGAGATGCACTCGTGCCTGTCATCCCACAGCGAATTCATCACTTTGTCGTCTTGCAAGTTGTATTTCTGAATGAGGTTCTTCCATGCTTGTTCAAATTCTGACGGCATTAGTGGGTGGTTCAGCACCACATTGAGTTCATCCTTGAGTTTCTCGTGCGCCTTATACAGCAAGGCGAGGTGGTCTTTGTACTTCTTCATGATATGCCACGGACACAGCTTATGCGGAGTATGTGGGAGGATAGTTTTTAATGCTGCCTTCATCGAAGAACACTGGTCTGAGAAGTCACAAATAGTGTTTTTTTATTAAGTTGTTTGTGTGTGTGTGTACGATAGATGGAAGAAATATGTCGGATTTCGGGTTCCGGCAGACCCTTGAGGTTCGAACACTGGGGTGCACACGGAGATCACACCCCCAGACTACCCATGTTTCACCGCCTCGTAAGGATCTAAACTACACGAAGAACAACACAAGGGACACAAGGTTTATACTGGTTTAGGCCACCATTGTGGTGTAATACCCTAGTACAGTTTGTGGTGTGTGGATTGCCTTTGGGGATGATGAGGAACAGTACAAGGGAAGAACAGCCTCGCGAGGGTCTGTTCTTGGTTGGTGCGATGAACTGCTAGGGGAGTTCAGTCGCCTCTCTCCCTCTGTCTTGGGTGCGGATCCGATCAGATCCAGATGCCCTACCCTGTGAGTGGCTAGTCCTATTTATAGGCGAAGGCCCCGGGCCTCTTCCCAAATATTGAGCGGGAAGGCGCCAACAATTAGCCATTTGAAGGGAACATCTAGTACACTTATCCTCACTAAAGTTGGTCCTCGCTTTGCCAAAAGACCACAGCGATGACGGCTTGGGCTCCACGATGACCTCCGTTCTGCCGTCCTGCTGGTCTTGGTCTTGTTGCACTGAAATGGTTACCTTTGCTTGATACCCTTGCCTGCGCTTGCCCCCTTTGCACAAAAGGGGAAACAAGGACTCTACGCAGGACGGCGCCTGCCTAGCGCCCGCCTGGCCTTGATCGTCATGGCTTGCATCACAGGCACCTCGTGAGGTACCCTGCCTTGATCTCTCCGCCTCCTCGCGAGCCGGCCTGACGAGGCCGTGCCTGAGGAAGCCTCCTGTCGTCCGCCCCGCAAGGCTTGGCCCCTCGCGAGGGTCTTGAGCATGTGTTGATGTAGATGGGCCGTATTGGGCCACTCCTTGAGCCACGCCGCAGGCCGCAGGCAAGCAAGTCTGGGTACCCCCGTTCCCAGAACGCCGACAGTAGCCCCCGGGCCCAAGGCGTGCTTGGAATTGGCTTAGCAGAGAAGCAAAGAGGCAAATGCGAAGCGCCACGGGCCCCAATAGCCTGCGGCCTTGGGCGCCGCATGGTGGTTGATTGGACGTGGGCGTCCTGGCTCCCCCACGACGCCTCGGTAGCTGCACGATTTGACAAGTCCCTGCATGCAAAACGGGTCATGATTACCTGTGATCGTGGAGGCCGTCGGTTGGCCTCCCTCAGCTACATGTATGGAACAGTGTGAGCCCCTCCGGTTCATCCCTCCTTGCTACTCTTTGTCTTCTTCTCAGCCTCTCGCCATCCTCATGGCTCCGCCGAAGAGGTTCTCGGCCGCGGAGAAAGGGAAGGCTCGCCAGGAAGGGCCCGGCTCCCCTCCGACCAAGCGCGGTCGGGGCCGCCCTCGTAAGCACCCCACCGCCCCTGCTGCAGCTTCCCGGGGCCGTGGAAGCAGTCCTCTGCGCAGCGGTGGGCGTCCGACTGCCATCGAGAGGTACACCGGGGCTGCACGACCCCCAAGGCCGCGCTTCCGCTCGGCAGAGGTGCTGCCGGAGTTCGTCGTGTGGTTGGCGGACCCGACCGGCACCTGGCTCCAACTTCCCCGTTTCTTCATAGGTGAGCTTCTGGCTGGTGCCCCAGGCTGCCTTTGGCTCCAAGCAGATGGTTGTTGCAGCAGGTCCTCTTGGGCTACCCTGGAGGTCTCCACCGTCGGGGAGGCGGCCTTGACCCGTGGCTGGCAAACATTTGCCCGCGCGCGCGGCCTGCACCGATGTTGCACTCTGCACTTCAAGTTCGACGGCGACGCCACCCTCTACGTGAGGGTGTTCGGGAAAACGACGCCCGTGCGGATCTTGTCCCAAGACGATGACCGCGGTCACGTGCCCAGCCCCGGCGTTGGTCGGGGTGAAGGGGGCGGAGGGCGCGCGGGCAGCAGGGCCCGAGATCCGCCAAGCTCTGGCGACTCCCCCTCGGGTAGCAGCTCCTCCAGTGGTGGTCGCGACCAGCCCCCTCGTCGTCGCCCTTGTCTGGGAGAGGGCAGCGGGTCGGCCCACCGCCGCGCTCCGGTGAAGCGGGATGTGGAATCTAGCTAAGCTTCAGAGGCAGTACGAGCCTTCGCTGAGAGCTGGCGCCGAGCAAGTCATTCCCCTTTTGCTTTCCTTTCTCTCCTGCAAAAAGAATGTAATCCGTTGCCCCGCGGGGCGTGCTGAACTGTTGCTGTTTTAATTGGTGCGTTGTTTCTACTGCTTATGTACTATGTTTTCATTCTGTGTGTCTATGCGTGAAAACCACTTATCTTGGGGGGGCTCGTCGCGGTCCTCGCCCCCCCCCCCAGGCCAGTGCCTCGTCCTGCACCTTGTGTCCTGCAGATTTTAGTCAGCAGGGGTAGTCCCCAGCCTTGGTAGCGAGGGGAACCAACCGAAACCCCGTGATCGTGTCGCGATGCCCGTGGGGCACGGACTGGGAAGGGTGCTCCCGCAGCGGACTCGAACAGGGAAGTTCCAAATTGCTGGGCAGAAAACACTCGCGAGGGTGCCCATGCTCCCCCTCGTGAGACTTTGCGCGGGAGAAAATGAAACGAACAAGTAAAACGAAAGAGTCACGAGCTCGAAATGGCAACAACTTCGGAAAAAACTTCAAATAGGAACAAACATGCCAACTGCGGAAAGCAAATGAAAGAGGCCGCGTCCGGCACCTAGAGTAGTCTTCGACGTCTTCTCACCAGCGCGGAGCTAAGTGCTGCCACTGGGCGTGGGCGGGAGCCCCCGAGGCCCGAGGGCGGCACTCCGGAGACTCTGGGGCGTGTACAGCCCCACTCATTATTACGTGAGAGTGTCACGGGCGGCGAGCTTCACATGCGTTTTCCTTCTTCACAGGCATCGGGCCTTTTCCAAAACACAGCTTCTTCACAGGCATTCGTCTTCTTCACAGGCATCGGGCCTTTTTCAAAACACAGCTACTTCACAGGTATTCGCCTTCTTCATAGGCACCGGGCCTTTTTCAAAACACAGCTACTTCACATGCATTTGCCTTCTTCACAGGCACCGGGCCTTTTTCAGGGGTAAAACCTTCGGAGGTGTTGGATGGTCCACGCGTTCTGGATGGGCACCCCCTCCTGGGTCTCCAAGCGTGCGGAGCCGGGATTGGAAACATGAACAACCTTAAACGGGCCCTCCCACATGGGAGAGAGCTTATGCAGCCCCTCCCTAGAGAGGAATCGTCTGAGCACGAGGTCCCCTACCTCGAGAGTCCTGGGGCGGATGTTGCGGCAGTGGTATCGCCGCAGTGCTTGTTGGTACCTTGCCGCCCGCAGGGAGGCTTCTCGGCGATGCTCCTCCCACAGCAAGAGATCCGTCCCCCGCATGGCGTCCTGCTGCGCTTTGTCGAACGCCAGGACCCACGCGGAATGACGTCTAACCTCATGAGGGAGAACGGCTTCAGCTCCATAAACCAGAAAGAACGGGGTCTCGCCAGTCGGCTTGGTTGCGGTTGTGCGGATTGACCACAGCATGGACTGGAGCTCGTCGTACCAGCCCCTGCCGCAGGCCTCCAGCTTCTTCTTGAAGGTCCTGGTCTTGAGGCCTCTCAGGACCTCTGCGTTGGCTCGCTCGACCTCACCGTTGCTGCGCGGGTGCGCCACCGAAGCGTAGCATATCTGCGTTCCAAGGTTAGCACAGTATGTTTTGAAGAGGTTACTGGTGAACTGCAAACCATTGTCGATGATGATGCGGTTCGACACCCCGAACCGGCTCATGAGGCCCTAGATGAACTTGACCGCGGAGCCTGCGGGGATGGTGCGGACAACTTCCACATCAGCCCAAATGGTGAACTTGTCCACGACAATGTAGAGGTAGCGGTAGCCCCCCGGCGCCCGAGGGAACGGGCCTAGGATATCCAGTCCCCAGACTGCAAAGGGCCACGAGAGGGGTATAGTCTGCAGACCTCCCGCCGGCTGATGGATCTCCTTGGCATGGGCCAGCAGGCCTGCAAGCTTTCACCGATTTCTTTGTCACGCCCAATATCGACCCTATCCAAAAGGAACTCGAAGGTCCCACCAAGGATAGACCGCATATTGGGCGCTTTACAAGGTGGATATCATTACATCAACATTACATAATAGATGGGGATACATACAAGAGGCATACAATGCCACATGAATACAATAATACATCATACATAAGATCAACATCCGGCTACAGATGAAACACAAACAGAAACTCAAATGACATCCACCCTGCTAGCCCAGGCTGCCGACCTGGAACCTATCCCCTGATCGAAGAAGAAGCAGAAGAAGAACTCCAAAACAAGCAAACATCACTCTCGCGTCAGGATCATCGCAAAACTCTGTACCTGCAACTGTTGTTGTAGTAATCTGTGAGCCACGAGGACTCAGCAATCCCATTACCATGGGTATCAAGACTAGCAAAGCTTAATAGGAAAGGAAGGGGTAAAGTGGTGGGGTTGCAGCAGCGACTAAGCAAGTATGGTGGCTAACATATGCAAATGAGAGCGAGAAGAGGAACAAAGGAACGGTCGTGAAGCTAGTAATGATCAAGAGGTGATCCTGATCTCCTACTTACGTCAAACATAACCCAGAAACCGTGTTCACTTCCCGGACTCCGCCGAGAAGAGACCATCACGGCTACACACGCGGTTGATGCGTTTTAATTCGGATCTGGTGTCAAGTTATCTACAACCGGACATTAACAAATTCCATCTGCCACATAACCGCGGGCACGGCTCTCGAAAGTTTATACCCTGCAGTGGTGTCCCAACTTAGCCCATGATAAGCTCTCGCGATCAATGAAGGATATACCTTCTCCCAGGAAGACCCGATCAGTCTCGGAATCCCGGTTTACAAGACATTTCGACAATGGTAAAACAAGACCAACAAAGCCGCCCGATGCGCCGACATCCCGATAGGAGCTGCACATATCTCGTTCTCAGGGCAACACCGGATAAGTCAAGCTCGAGTAAAACCGGACTTGAGTTTCCCGAGGTGGCCCAGAGTTCTCGATTCGGACCAACACTTAGACAAGCAACGCCGGGGGCTAAAATAAAGATGACCCTTGGGTTAATTACTCCCAAGGGAAAAGGTAGGTGGTGGTGAGGCAAATGGTAAAACCAAGGTTGGGCCTTCTTTGGAGGAGTTTTATTCAAAGCGAACTGTCGTGGGGGTCCCATAAATCACCCGACCACGTTTGGAGCATAAAATCCGGGAACATAACACGGTATGATGAAACTAGGGCGGCAAGAGTGGAACAAAACACGGGCATAAGGCCGAGCCTTCCACCCTTTACCAAATATATAGATGCATTAATAATATAAGAGATATTGTGATATCCCAACATAACCCTGTCCACCATGGGGCAATCTTCAACTTCACTGCAACTAGCAGCGCTATAAGAGGGCTGAGCAAAGCGGTAACATAGCCAAACAACGGTTTGCTAGGAAGGGTGTCAAAGGTTAGAGGTTCATGGCAATTTGGGAGGCTTGAAGAGCAAATGATAGGTAA
>JAHHZJ010003367.1:0-109170 GCA_021437245.1 Aegilops speltoides
TCATTCATACCTATAGTCCATGAAAAAGCCACAAAAAAGTTAGATCTGTTTATCCTTTATCCAAGCCGATCGAGCCTTTGCAATTTTCTATTCATTGTTTGCATTGTTGAATTATCGGTTGCATCGTCGTGTCAGTTGCTGGTCTTAGTGTCTAGTTCCTTTAGAGTTTGAGTTCTGTTCACATTAGTCACGCCGCTGCATCATTATCCTTCCGCTGTTCACCATCTCATCCATTAATTTCCACCACGTGCTATGCAATCGTTCATTGTCATAATCATAGTTGAGGTCATTCACATCTTCGCTTTGATCCAATCTGCATCTTATCTAGTTTGTCTTGGAAAGAGGAGAAAAAAGAGAAAAAGGAAAGAAAAAAAAAAAAGAGAGAGAAGAAAAAAAAAAAAGTGAGAGAAAAAGAGAGAAGAAAAAAACGGATCTATCTAGAATCAATCGCGTACTGAATTCGGATTGGAATCTGTTTTATGACTGTTCAGTAAAACAGGTGTATCTTCCTCATACGAAGTCCGTTTTGGCTCCGTGAGTACTCAAGTTGAAGCTAGAGACGAGCCGCATCGAAATAGTTGCAGAAGCTAGTTCAATATTTGACACCTCCAAATCGACTTCTAAATAGGTTTTTTTGCCCTCTGAAGTTCGTGAACACATCTTGTTCCAATTTTTCAGGCCAGTTTTAGAATTCTTTGACTTCTCATATCAACTCAAAATTGAGTGATTCTTTTTGCATTGAAAAGCTTGAGTTAGTAGCATTCTTTGAAATAATTTATCGGAAAATTGGCTCAAACTTTTCAAGAGGAAAGTTGGAGAGAGAGTTGTTGTATGTCCTACTTGGCAGTTGTTTTTCATCATTATCTTCACTGCCGTTGTGATCTTCACTTATATCTTGCTGTCAAGAGCTACTTAGTATCCTTCATTGATGCTAGTTGTGCTACGCCGTGACCTCATTAGTGTTCTAGGCTCGCGTCTCTAGTCCGGTCTAGCCTAGGACCAGCACAGTACCGTCGTTGAGTGTTTATTCAACATTGCATCTTTGAATTGATTATTGCTAATCTTTTGCTACCATATATAGCCAACCCAGCTCCACATATTCCTACACCGTGTATACGTACGCTCCCCTGGCAATCATTTTACTCAATATTCAGAGTTACTTGACACCGCTGGTTGCCGATCACCGCCTGCTGCATGGTAAGAACTTGTAAGACATTGATATTTGCTTTACTGTGAGCGTTTTAACACCACATCCTAGTAGTTATAGGAACATTATTTTTGGATTTTGTTTCTTGTTCTACTAATCATGACAGGATCCAGAGTCAATTCATGGGCTTTGTCGATCGCGGGAGACATGCCACCACCTATGCAAATACCACAACCGTCACGAGAGGTGCACAAACATCCAAATGCACATGATCAGGTTCATGTTTCTATACCACCATTTAATGGCCGTTTTAGACCTGCTTTATATATTGAATGGGAGTTAGACATAAATAATATATTTGCTTCCCATAATTTTGATGAACGTAAAAAAGTTACGGTTGCGGTTGGTTCTTTCACTGGTTATGCTCTAGTTTGGTGGAGTGAATATTGTCGGTTACACCCTGATTATGTACCTAATACTTGGGATGATTTGAAACATGTCATGAGAGATAGATTAAATCGATGTTTATTATACTCGTGGCATGATTAAAAACTGGAACATTTAAAACAAGGTAGTGACACCGTAACAAAATATTATGATGATTTACAAACTACCTTGTTGCACTCATTTTTAGAAGAAAGTGAAGAAGATTTTATGGATAGATTTTGGGGAGGATTAAACCATAATATTCAGGAGATACTAATTCATGAAGAGTGTTACCCTATGGACCATTTGTTTCGTCTTGCTTGCAAAGCTGAACAGGAAATAAAACGACGTGTTGCCCACAAGGAGAACAAGCGCACGGTGCACATTCCAACTGTTGATACAGATGTTTATTCAACTACTAGGCGTACTATGACAACCACATCCATTGTTGCGAGGACTACATCATCTCCACCATGTGACACATCACCATCGAGAGTGCCTGCATCATCTGAGTTGACTATAAGAGGTAATGACACATGTACAGATTTTCCACTTTTACATGAGAATGATGCATGCCTAGTTAACTTGAATACATCATGTGTAGAGCTACCCACTACTTTGATCACACCACCTATTTTAGAGGATTATGTTGATAATTTGACTTTGCCATGTGATCAAACAACTGAAATGCCAATAATTTTGAGAGCACCCATTGAATTAACTGTTGATGCAAAAGAATCAATGTTTAATCATTTTGATATGACCTCTAATCTTGGTGATGATTCTGTGTCGAATGACTCATTGCATGTTTTCTTATCTAAGCATGTTGTAGCATGTAAATTTGATTCAAATAAGGTTTATTCACAAATGTTGGAATGGTTTAATGATGAACATTGTCAATCTTTTGAAATAAATAAGAGCTTCACTTATATGTGCAAACTGAGTTGCAATATTTTCATGCCTTCTAGTTCTTGTGCTAATTTGTTGGCTTTAGATTTTATGAACTATGGAAGTTACTCATCTATTCATGTGTCATATATGCAAAAATCAAGGGAAGAAAAAATGGATGACGTATACATATACAACATGTACACCTTGTCTCTTTTGTTAGCCACATTTCAGATTAAGCAACGCCGAGGACGGCTTTGTATTCAAGAAGGGGAGGATGATGAGGACATGACTACCTTGGATAAGACCAAAAATATTGCATACATGCATATTTGTCAGGTGATTTCTAGTGCAAACTATTCAATAATATATTTATGTTATCCAGAACAAAAATACTTCACATACTTTTGTGTTTTGTCTAATTGCAGGTGTATGGGACATTTGTACAATCCACATATGAAGATAAGGGAAAAGGAGAAGTTTAGATGCTGTTCAAAAAGTCTTCTCACGTCACTTTTGGGCCAAGAGAAGATAGAGTCCAAGTCTCTCACGTTTTGGATTCAGATTCGGACTGCACAGACATACCTGACTCAAAACGCCAACAACTTTTTCATACGGACTCCGAATTGGGTGATTCTTTTTTTGTTGGAAAGTAGATTTCATGCTCTTTCCAGACAATTGGAATCACCTTAAAATCCGTCCGGAGCGTTGAGTTATGGACAAAACAATCTGACGCTGCACCAGAATCCGAGTCAAACTACAAGTCCAAAGGTGTTACGTCACCTCCACTTGGACCCATTGGCCTTGTATGACCTAGGGTTAGTTTTAGGCTGCCTTGGGACGTCCTCTCACCTCCTTGGCCGCCACCCCTTGCTCCTATATAAGTAGATCCATCTAGCAGCTTTTCCCTTGGGATTTGTTTAGTTAAAAGTTAGCCATTGCAACTTCGTGTACTTCGTTTGTGTCCAACGACCAGACTAAGACCGCTTACGGATCCCCACTTTTATCAATACTTCATACATACTCGCAATATTCAGATTGCTTTTATCATATTCTTGCTTGTTCTTCGATTGCTTGCAGGAATAGACCTTCGTGGTCAGGTTGATTGTGCTCCGGCGTGGTCAATAACCTCTCGGAGTTGGTTTAGCGATTGCTAAGGCGCAACGTCGTGCACGTTTGTAGTCGGATCGTCAAAGTCGTCTCCACCAAATCGATAGTTATCATCTCATCGAAAGATCGGGACACCCTCGCCTCTATCAGAGTACCCTCAAATACGGCCTTAAGCAGGACTTTTTGGCCCTGAAAGTCAAAGAACATCATTCGCCGCTGTTTTTCAGACAAGTTTCTGAACCCATTGGCACTTCCTTTTGAAGGAAATTCGAGAGATTATGTTGCTTATAGACATTAGCCCCCCTGGTAGGGACAAACGTACCTTTCTGCAGATGCTCTATGATCCGGGCAATCTAATTTGGCCGTAAATTGAAGAAAATCCAGCGGCTATATGCCTTATTCTCCTTGTTTTCGATGGATGACATGCTGTAACTCATGCGCGTGAAAGCCAAGAACAAAAGGGCATTCCTGGCATCGGTCAATATATATATGGAAACTATATCTCCTCTATAGAGGACAAGAAATTTTGGGGCAATCAGGCAAAAAGCGCACGAGAAAATGAAGTACTTTCAAGGACTGCCATAGAATGGAGAGATGTTCACTAAAACGGTCATAATTTTGTCATTCAGAGTCCGTGTCAGACCCACAAGTACTCAAACTACTCGCGGCGAGCGTGCGAATCCAGAAATTACTCCCGCTTGCCTAAGAGGCCGGAGTGCCCAAAATACGGCCTTAAGGGACTTTTTGGTACGAAAGTCAAAGAACATCATTCGTCGCTGTTTTTCAGACAAGTTTCTGAACCTATTGGCACTTCATTTTGAAGGAAATTTGAGAGAATATGTTGCTTATGGACATTAGCCCCCCTGGTAGGGACAAACATACCTTTTTGCAGATGCTCTATGATCCGGGCAATCTCATTTGGCCGTAATTTGAAGAAAATCCAGAGGCTATATGCCTTATTCTCCTTGTTTTGCGGATGGCATCTTTGTAACTCATGCGCGCGTGAAAGCCAAGAACAAAAGGGCATTCCTGGCATCGGTCAATATATATGGAAACTATATCTCCTCTATAGAGGATAAGAAATTTTGGGGCAATCAGCAAAAGCGCACGAGAAAATGAAGTATTTTCAAGGACTGCCATAAAATGGACAGATGTTCACTAAAACGGTCATAATTTTGTCATTCGGAGTCCGTGTCGGACCCACAAGTACTCAAACAGTCGCAACGAGCGATGAATCCAGAAAATACTCCCGCTTGCGCCGGAGGGCCAGAGTACCTCAAATACAGCCTTAAGCAGGACTTTTGGTACGAAAGTCAAAGAACATCATTCGTCGCTGTTTTTCGAGACAAGTTTCGACCCATTGGCACTTCCTTTTGAAGGAAATTCGAGAGATTATGTTGCTTATAGACATTAGCCCCTGGTAGGGACAAACGTACCTTTCTGCAGATGCTCTATGATCCGGGCAATCTAATTTGGCCGTAAATTGAAGAAAATCCAGCGGCTATATGCCTTATTCTCCTTGTTTTCGCCGGATGACATGTTGTAACTCATGCGCGTGAAAGCCAAGAACAAAAGGGCATTCCTGGCATCGGTCAATATATATGAGGAAACTATATCTCCTCTATAGAGGACAAGAAATTTTGGGGCAATCAGGCAAAAAGCGCACGAGAAAATGAAGTACTTTCAAGGACTGCCATTGAATGGAGAGATGTTTACTAAAACGGTCATAATTTTGTAATTCAGAGTCCGTGTCAGACCCACAAGTACTCAAACTGCTCGCGGCGAGCGTGCGAATCCAGAAATTACTCCCCGCTTGCGCCAAGAGGCCCGGAGTGCCCAAAAATACGGCCTTAATGATGAGGACATGACTACCTTGGATAAGACCAAAAATATTGCATACATGCATATTTGTCAGGTGATTTCTAGTGCAAACTATTCAATAATATATTTATGTTATCCAGAACAAAAATACTTCACATAATTTTGTGTTTTGTCTAATTGCAGGTGTATGGGACATTTGTACAATCCACATATGAAGATAAGGAAGAAAGAGATGTTTATTTGCTGTTCAAAAAGTTTTCTCACGTCACTTTTGGCCCAAGAGAAGATAGAGTCCAAGTCTCTCACGTTCTGGACTCAGATTCGGACTCCACAGACATACCTGACTCAAAACGTCAACAACATTTTCATACGGACTCCGAATTGGGTGATTCTTTTTTTGTTGGAAAGCAGATTTCATGCTCTTTCCAACCCAATTGGAATCACCTTAAAATCCGTCCGGAGCGTTGAGTTATGGACGAAACAATCTGACGCTGCACCAGAATCCGAGTCAAACTACAAGTCCAAAGGTGTTACGTCACCTCCACTTGGGCCCATTGGCCTTGTACGACCTAGGGTTAGTTTTAGGCTGCCTTGGGACGTCCTCCCTCCTCCTTGGCCGCCACCCCTTGCTCCTATATAAGTAGATCCATCTAGTAGCTTTTTCCTTGGGATTTGTTTAGTTAAAAGTTAGCCATTGCAACTTCGTGTACTTCGTTTGTGTCCAACGACCAGACCAAGACCGCTTACGGATCCCCACCTTTATCAATACTTCATACATACTCGCAATATTCAGATTGCTTTTATCATATTCTTGCTTGTTCTTAGATTGCTTGCAGGAATAGACCTTCGTGGTCAGGTTGATCGTGCTCCGGCGTGGTCAATAACCTCTCGGAGTAGGTTTAGCGATTGCTAAGGCGCAACGTCGTGCACGTTTGTAGTCGGATCGTCAAAGTCATCTTCACCAAATCGATAGTTATCATCTCATCGAAAGATCGGGACACCCCGCCTCTATCAAGTGGTATCAGTTTTCAGGTTGCTTGGTGAGATTTTACAGTTTTTCATAGTTTAGATCACATCTGTCATTCATACCTATAGTCCATGAAAAAGCCACAAAAGAAAGTTAGATCTGTTCATCCTTTATCCAAGCCAGTCTGAGCCTTTGCAATTTTCTATTCGTTGCTTGCATAGTTGAATTATCGGTTGCATCGTCGTGTCAGTTGCTGGTCTCGATGTCTAGTTCCTTTAGAGTTTTGAGTTCTGTTCACATTAGTCACGCCTTGCTGTATCATTATCCTTCCGCTGTCCACCATCCCATCTATTAATTTCCACCACGTGCTACGCACTGTTCATTGTCATAATCATAGTTGAGGTCATTCACATCTTCGCCTGATCCAATCTGCATCTTATCTAGTTTGTTTTGGAAAGAGGGAGAAAAAAAAGAGAGAAAAAAAGGAAAGAAAAAAAAAGAAAAAGAGAGAGAAGAAAAAGAAAAAAAAGCGTGAGAAAAAAAAAGAGAAGAAAAAAAACGGATCTATCTAGAATCAATCTCCCCCTTGTGCATGCCATCATCTCCATGCTTGTTCTTGCTCCAATGTTCATCCTTCTCCAAGCTAGGCCCTTTATTTGTAAGCAAAACAAATGTATCCAATTTAGGCAGCATCATATTCTCATGAACATTAGAATCATTACCAAGAAACAAAAGTACCTGGTAATTTAGTTGGCGTGCGCGAGCTCTAGTAATTGGTCCTGTATGGATAGCAGCAGGGGCTGTGGGTGTAACAATGGTATTGATGTCCTCATCACCTTCGAGAAGAAATCCAAGAGAGGAACTACCATCCGCGTGCGCAACGTCAAGCCCGACAAGCTCCTCCGCAAGTTCCTCAAGCTCATCCCCAACCTCAAGGTCAACAAGAGCAAGTTGATAATGGACTTCCTCCTCGCCAAGAGCAACATGAGGATGATTACCCTCCACGTCAAGAACGTCATCATCAACATCGACCTCAACACAATGAAGAACAACGCTATGGCAAGCTCAAGTTCACAATGCCCAAATTCAATGGAACAAATGATCTCGAAGAGTACCTCTCATGGGCATTGAAGGTCGACAAAATCTTTCGTTTGCACAACTATGAGGAAGAGAAGAAGATCGCTATGGCATCACTTGAGTTGCAAGACTATGTGCTCATATGGTGGGAACAAGTCCTTGAGCGCCGACAAGCAAGAGGTGAACCACCAATCACCACTTGGGCTCAAATGAAGGATGTCATGAGAGCACACTTTGTGCCCACCTACTACAATCGTGATCTCTTCAAGAAGCTACAACTCGTCAAGCAAGGAACAAAGAGCGTTGAAGAATACTACAATGATGCGGAGCATCCTATGGACATCACCATGTAAAGAGTTCGTTTGGCAAGTGACACGTGCCACATCTACTTCACATACACAAAGGTGAATCATCTCCTTTACACGTGCTCACTTGACCCCTTCGAGGATGGTATACTACTTGACACTTCTCCCGTGTGCATGCATAGGTATTGTCGGAGCTTCACGGATGTTGAGGAGGAGTGCAAGCGCCAAGGAACAACTACACCATCCACGAGGGAAGCCTGGAAGCGACGACGGAAGAAGACGGAGCTACGGAAGCTACAGCGGCCGGACATCCGGGTCAGAGGCCGGACATCCGGCGCCTGTGCAGCCGCCAAGGATCTGCACCAGCAGACGGCCAACACCATCAGCGGCCGGACATCCGGCGCCAACCCCGGACATCCGACGCCTCGCCAAAGCCCGGACATCCGGCCTTTTCCCCGGAAATCCGGCACCGACGACAGAACGCACCCGAAGTTTTGCACTTCAGCCCGAACATCCGGCCCGAGCCCCGGACATCCGGCGCCTCGCAAAGCCCCGGACATCCGGCCCCCAGCCCGGACATCCGGCGCCTGTCTGCGCACAATGAACGGGCCAAGGGCCCATGTACCCCTCCAACTCGCCCCAACTTGTACTAGCACTATATATACTTCTCCCCCTCCTCCTAGTTAGGGTTAGCAAATATGATAGCTCATTCTTAGGTGAGCTTTGCTCCTACCTCTACTCTTGAGAGAGAGATACTACCACTCCCATGGAGTTCAAGACCTCCATGTGAGAAGATCCTGCGGGATATCATCAAGACCCCCTTGTGGGAAGATCCATCTAGGATATCATCAATACCTCCTCTTGGAGATGAACCTTACCTTGTATCTTTCCCTTTGTTGTTCATGTACCTTGTGATCTTGTGTGTTTGATTGTCTAGTGGATGTGTGATTTGGACTTGTTCTTGAGTGTTTCCCCTTGTGATTTCTCCCCGTTCTTCCCCGTGTTCATCGTGTTCTTCGAGGGATCCCACTCCAAACGTGAAAGATCGTCGCTATAGGGTTCCACCCTACATCACCAGGCCCTTGTAATTTCGAAATACATAAGTATAGGCTGTTTGGAGCCCGGACATCCGGCCCGAGCCCCGGACATCCGGCCAGCCCGGAAATCCGGCCAATAGCCCGGACATCCGGCTCCTGGAGCGCAATTTCGCGCCCGGTTCTGGACAGACAGCCCCGGTAATCCGGGCTCAACCCCGGACATCCGACCCCTGGCATTTCAGATTTTCCCGTTTCACCGTTTTGTGTATAACTAATTCATCCGGAGTCCGATTTTGACGTTCTTTAGCTCGTTTTGAAGCTATTGACATCCCCCATCCCATTAAAAATACCACCAACATCATTTGACTCCATCAAATTTTGTGACTTTTGGCATCTTTGCCTAGGGCTTCCACCACAACATCCGCATAACCACCACCGACTTCCGCAACCTAACCCATTTTGTTCCATATAGCATTAGTGGTTGTTTGAGTTGTGATTCGAGTCTCCTAAAGTGTTTCGGCTACTTAGGGACGGTTTCTTCCTCATCAACCACCACCACCACTTCCGCATAAGCGTGCCCACCATATACTTCCGCCACCCCCAACTTAACCCAATAGTTTTTTGAGCTTGTTTGAGTTGTGGCTTGTGTCACCTAAGGTGTTTAGGCTACTTAGGGACCGTGTGCTTCCAACTCTTACACCGTGTATAGCCCATCATCCCACTTCCGCATTGCCAAGTGCAAACCACCACCGCATTCCCGCTACCACCATTTTGACATTTGACGTTTGAGTTTTTGAGTTCGCGGTTTTTCCGTTTCCTAAGGTGTTTCGGCTACTTAGGGACGAGACTCCATCATCTTGGTATCTACTTCAAGAACACCGCTACTCATCATCACCGGACGGTAACCTCGACGACACCTTTGTATATTCCCTTGCAATTGCATTGATAAACCCCTAGCCCATTTTGCGTCACTTGCCTATCGAGACTAGCCATTTGAGCATTGCCGGCAACGTTACTTGTGCACATTAGTGATCCACCATCCATTGCATACATACCATATCATCTTGGTATCATATCATCCATTGTGTCACAATATCGTTCCCGCATATACACAATTGCTATCGTGGTTTGTGCATTGTGCAAAAGTGGCCATAGAAAAAAAAGAGAAAAAGCTTTTAAGCAAAAAGAGAGCAAAGAGCTCGTGAGCAATTGCCATAGCATCATACCCCATTGCAAATAAGAGGCATACCAAAATCTACATCATATGATATCATGCTTGAGAGAAACACCGGGAACCATACATACATAGCATACTTGGGATAGAAGAATATCCATTTTGCATATTATAGGTTGTGCACAAGTGTCGTATCCGCCTATTGAGCAATCGTGCTAGCGTCTCTCTTGAATTATGCAACACGAGCGTTTTCCGTGGATTCCACATTTTGTGCTCATTCCTTGGTTGCACGACCCCATTTATCTATCCGTGTGTGTGTTTCCGTGAGCCACATATTGCTATTGGTCTACTTGTTTCGCTTGCGAATTTGTGAATCTTTTTCAACATTATTGACTCTTGCTAACATTTTGCATCAAATTTTTGTGCCACTATCCTCACCGAGCTCTACCATAAGCTTTTACTTGTAGGTGTGAGTGAACAAGTCCGGTACCAATCCCACTATTCTTTCATCTCACATTGAGTGAAACGAGATACATCCTCAACTTTGGGAAAAGGTAACTTGGTATTGTTTATCTCATTTCCTACTCACCTCTACTCGAGTCTTGTGATGGATAGGCAAGGCATTTCACTTTCGGTCTACAACAACAACGACGAGTTCGATGCCATGAACAACAACTACGACGCCAAGATGGACAAGCGCATGGAGGAGATCAAGGCCCTCATCAAGTCCTACAAGCGATCATCCTCATCTTCGAGAAGACGCTCAAGAGCACATCCTTCCGAGCTACCACCTCCGGCAAGATCACATCGGCATCGACACCATCACCAACAAGAACGTGAAGGTCGAGAGCTCAACACCAACAACTGCTCAACGACTTCACCATCTCCCTTGGCATCTTCGCCAAGCGACTTCAAGGCGTCTTCGCCTACGGACATATGGCATCTTCGCCAACAAGAACATCAAGACTACACTCAAGAGAAGCTACCCAAGCTCAAGTCCGCGACTTCCACGAGCTACTACGACCTCGACACCGACCACAAGATTCCTTTCTATGGGACTCAAGAACCCGAGGAGTACCTCGAGTGGGAGCGTTTGATGGACGACTACCTCAAGCTACATCAAGTTCGTCCCGAAGATCAAGTGAAGTGCGCCACAAGAAACTTCCATGACTACGCCTCGTCTTGGTGGCTTCACACACCTTCGGAGAGCTACGAGATGAGTTGGCCCAAGACGAAGAGAGCTTTACGGCGAGAGTTTGTGCCTCCAACATACACGGAACAACTTCGACGCCAATTGGAGAACACTACCCAAGGATCCAAGTCCATCGACAAGTACTTCAAGGAGATGATGATTGCCTTGCGACGAGCCGGCGTGGACGACCCCATTTCAATGAAGTTCCACTTCATGATGGGATTGCACAACGACATCTCCAAGACCATCTTCCTCGAGAACTACAAGTCCATCGACGACTACTACATTGGTGCTCTCAAGGCGGAACAAGAACTCATGAAGGCCAAGGCTTCTCCACCCCAAGCAAACTTGGCGACCAAGCTCTCGACAAGCATGAGGCTAGTACCACCATGATGTCCAAGGCCGACAAGCTCCAAGACGATGCTCCCAAGTGCGACTTCACCGCCATCCCTCTTTGTGGCATTGATGATGCCGAGTCTACTTTGACTCTTTTTCAAGACGGTGCGGCGACGAGTTCGACTACGGAGACCTTCAAGGACCAAGCTTTGGAGGCGAGCGACAAGGTGGCGAGCAAGGATGATGCTTCCATCTTAGGAGGCGAGAGTGATGATGTGCCATCTTCGGCCTTCATCCACGACGAGAGTGATGATGTGCCATCTTCGGCCTTCATCCACGACGAGAGTGATGATGTGCCATCTTCGGCCTTCATCCACGGCGACCACGACGAGATGGTTAAGCATGGAATCTTCCCTTCGACCACGGCGACGTATGATGACTTGAGTGACTTGTGCCACCATATTGAGAGTGAGAGTGACATCACCACTAGCCCCATATATGAAGAGTTGCCACAATTCCCATGTGAGGAGAGCCACAACCCCCACCATTTGAGTGAGATGAGTGACTTCACCATACGTGAGTTTGAGTGCACCTATTTTGAGGGAGTGAGTGAACCACCACATAGATAGAGTGAGATAGTTGATAGGTCTCGTGAGGCCATTTGCATTTCTAACAACTTGACCTCTACCTCTATTGTGTCTTCTCGTTTGGTGCTAGGTCCCATTTATGATGACGCGCCGATCCTCGACGACTTCGTCCTCCCTTTGGACAAGACGATGGCCATAGTGGAATATGATGCACCCCCCACATGGTTCCATCAAGATGATGATATTGACCACCATCTGGTCTTTCCCACCTCACCTACACCACTTGAGTGGAATGACAAAGGTAACATAGGTAAAGGTGATGCTCGAGTCCCACTAGTGGACATTCTTGACATTGATTGCTTGCATGATGTTGATCCACCTATTGCCATGCTTCATGCTAGTATGATTTCCCCATGTGATGATTTGCCCATTTATGATGAGTATGATGATTCTCATGTGGAGTCTATTAGTAGTGATGCATTGTTACATAGGATTTCTTATGACAATTCTTTAGGTCACATCATGTTTGATAATCCGCTTGACTTGTCATATGCTATGCATGAGATCCATCATATGTCTTATTTGCAATCTCTTCATAGTGACTATGCATATGCCATTAAAATAAACCCAATTTGCACATATGGCATAGATGACAAGCCCATGGTTATTGGCATTTGTTTCTCTTGTGATGATATTGATATGCTCCCTTTGCATCATTCATCTCATATGCCATGCCATGATCACCTAGCTTCGGATATGCATTGTTTTGGATGTTGTCCATTTTCTCCATATGATGTTTCCGATATTGCTCATGAGGAGGCCCCCATAGTTTCCTCATACATGTTAGGGGAATTTGATCCATCCCATTCATTGCATGATCCCCATACTTGTGTGCAACATATGCTACCCACGAATAAACATACTATTGATGAGCCATATACTTGCATTCTCAATTTGTGTCCCCATCGTGTCATACACAATAACTATTCTTTCATGATGGATAACATGTTCTTGTACCATGCATCAAATTTCTTTGAGCGATGCTTATCTTGTGCTAACTCACACGTGCACATACACATCATGATGGATGATGTGTACATTTACCACGCGCACAATTTCTTTGGTATGTGTCTCTTTTGTGTAGGTACCCATGAATACTTGTCAACCTCGCAATCCCACGAGTTGACAAAACGAGCTCTTGAGAGCAATGATGATTTGGGATCCCGTGGACTATCCTTACCACCGTTCCCTTCGCGCAAGGACTACGCGCAACTCCTCTACTTGGCTCTCACACGGCTATGGGCCATTTACCACTTCTCACATTATGCTCATTTTACCGTGTTCACTTTGCATGCTATGCTTGCTTCTATGCCTTTGCCATGCAATTGTGACCCTTGCTTGCATCTACCCATGTTTCATCATTATGCTACTTCTATGTGTATTTGCATGCTTGGTAGAGATCCTTGTTGCTTTTGCCATGTTTATCATGTGCCCCATTCTATTGATGCTTGTTGTGTTGGGAGAGTCATGATGACCCATTGCTATTCACATATGGCCTCTCGCCAATACATTCATGATATTGTACTCATATCTTGCTTTCATGCTTGTGCTATGACTTGTGAATTATTCATGCCCACTATTTGCACCAATGACATGTTTGCCATGATTCCTCCTAGTATGTTGCATCTTCGCACTACTAGCTTGCTTGATTTGATAGCTATGAATGCTTGCTATATTGCATCACCCATGTTCCACTACTTGCTTTCTTGGGTTGATGACATATATGCTCATGCCTCTCACATGATATATCTTGATGATTGTCTCTTGTGTTATAAGTGCTCATCTCATGCGGTTGATGACAACCATCTATATGCTTTGCACATGATTCATATTGCTTCATGTCATATATCTCCATGTGTTGCCTCTCTCATGCTAGATTTGCCATGTATTGAGTGCAACAATGCTTATAGTCTTGCTCATGAGATTGCCCCCATAGCATTCTCACACATGTTTGGAGATTTTGACATATTCCTTGTGAAGCATGCTTGTCTTACTTCTTTGCACCATATACCTAGTGCCATGAATTTAGCCATTATTGTATCATATTATTCATGCACTTGTGCTTCTAATTGTTTTGTGCAAAAGATGAGAACCATCATGATGGATGATGTGTTTATCTACCATGCGCATACGTTCTTTGTTTTGTTTTGTGCATGTGTAGGATACTTGGACTTTGTGTCGACTTCCACTTCACGTGAGTTGACCATTCGAGCTCTTGAGAGCGAGCCTCATACATTCGACCATGCATCGTTTCTACACCACATTTCCTACGACTTCGACATTGTGAAGAACGCACAAGGACATGCTTTCGAGGTGATATCATTCTATCTCGAGAACACACAAACCGTGTGCATGCATATTGTGGATCATACTTCATGGGTTGCTTGCTCCATTGCTATGCCTCATGACATATATGCCTTGTGTGTTGCATCTCGTTCTTCACATATGCCATGTCCATTTGCTTATCACATGCTTGCCTTGATTGCCTCACACATGTTGAACAATTGCTCTTTCCATTGTGTTGAGTGCTACGATATCTTCATTACACCCTATGCACATTATGCTTGGATTGTCTTGCACTATCCCCATGTGTTTAGACATTTCACTATATTTGTTGTTGTGAATGACTCGTATGCCTACCATAGACCGTTCATTGAGCACTTTATGCATGCTTGCTATGACCTTGAGGTAGATGCTTGTCCACTTATCACATATATTTGCATCTTGACCTCCCATTTGCTAGCTTGTTCCCATGATATACTTGATTGTGCTCAATTTATATGCTCAAATGCCATGACACACTTCTTTGTCAAACCATATGCTATGCTTGATGACAACACTTGTTGGGTGAATCACCTCTTGAATGCTTGGTTTTGCTCTGACGACAACCACATTTGTTTTTCCAAGTGCTTGTTATCTTTGCTACTTTTGAAGGAATTACAACACGGTGCGACATTGGAGAGTGCCCATTTGGAACTAGAAGATGACGAATGTTTGGTGATCGTCCACTTCTACACGACGACATCATCTCTTTCCCATGGTGATTTGGATTTCGATCCGAGGTCGGATCTTTCCCAAGGGGGAGGGGATGATGCGGAGCATCCTATGGACATCACCATGTCAAGAGTTCGTTTGGCAAGTGACACCTGCCACATCTACTTCACATACACAAAGGTGAATCATCTCCTTTACACATGCTCACTTGACCCCTTCGAGGATGGTATACTACTTGACACTTCTCCCGTGTGCATGCATAGGTATTGTCGGAGCTTCACGGATGTTGAGGAGTGCAAGCGCCAAGGAACAACTACACCATCCACGAGGGAAGCCTGGAAGCGACGACAGAAGAAGACGGAGCTACGAAAGCTACAGCGGCCGGACATCCGGGTCAGAGGCCGGACATCCGGCGCCTGTGCAGCCGCCAAGGAGCTGCACCAGCAGACGGCCAACAGCATCAGCGGCCGAACATCCGGCGCCAACCCCGGACATCCGGCCCCTCGCCAAAGCCCGGACATCCGGCCTTTTCCCCGGAAATCCGGCACCGACGACAGAACGCACCCAAAGTTTCGCACTTCAGCCCGGACATCCGGCCCGAGCCCCAGACATCCGGCGCCTCGCGAAGCCCTGGACATCCGGCCCCCAGCCCGGACATTCGGCGCCTGTCTGCGCACAGTGAACGGGCCAAGGGCCCATGTACCCCTCCAACTCGCCCCAACTTGTACTAGCACTATATATACTTCTCCCCCTCCTCCTAGTTAGGGTTAGCAAATATGATAGCTCATTCTTAGGTGAGCTTTGCTCCTACCTCTACTCTTGAGAGAGAGACTACCACTCCCATGGAGTTCAAGACCTCCATGTGAGAAGATCCTGCGGGATATCATCAAGACCCCCTTGTGGGAAGATCCATCTAGGATATCATCAAGACCTCCTCTTGGAGATGAACCTTACCTTGTATCTTTCCCTTTGTTGTTCATGTACCTTGTGATCTTGTGCGTTTGATTGTCTAGTGGATGTGTGATTTGGACTTGTTCTTGAGTGTTTCCCCTTGTGATTTCTCCCTGTTCTTCCCCGTGTTCATCGTGTTCTTCGAGGGATCCCACTCCAAACGTGAAAGATCGACGCTATAGGGTTCCACCCTGCATCATACAAGGAAATGGAGATTGCCATGATTCGAGCCAATGTCACGGAGAATGAGGAGCAAACAATGGCACGATTCTTGAATGGACTCAACCATCCCATCAAGAAGATCGCCGACTTGATGTAGGGTGGAACCCTAATTCGTCGATCTTTCACGTTTGGAGGGGATCCTACGGAGGGGACACGAAGAACGCGCGGAAGAACGAGAGGAAACAGGGGGAAAACGAGGGAGGAACACTCAACCAACAAGGATCAATCACACAAGGTCTAGATCATCGAAGCACGAGTGATACATGGTCCAAAATCAACAAAGGAAAGATACAAAGGTAGCCGTTCTTCTCCCGGAGGAGGTCTTGAATCCACGAGGGGATCTTCCCGTATAGGGGTCTTGAATCCGATGGATCTTCTCCTAGACGGAGGTCCTGATCTCCGTGGAGAAGTACCGGTGGATGAGCAAAGGCTCTCACACACAAATATGAGCTAATCCAATGCTAAGTCTCAAAGGGAGTATATGGTGATAGAGGCAAAGGTGTCCCGTCTTTCGATGAGATGGTGGATTTCGCTTTGGTGGAAGTCGACTTTGACGATCCGACTATGAGCGTGCGAGGACGTCGCGCCTTAGCAATCGCTAAACCAACTCCGAGAGGTTATTGACCACGCCGGAGCACGATCAACCTGACCACAAGGGTCTATTTCCTGCGAGCAATCGAAGAACAAGCAAGAAACTGAGATTGCAATCTGGATATTGCGAATATAAGATGAAAGCTTTATTAATCAAGGTGGGGTTCTGTGACGCCTTTGTCTGGTCGTTGAACACAAACGAAGTATGCGAAGTTGCAGCTATGGCGAACTTTTGATCTAAACAAAAACCCAAAGTCTAAACGGTGCCCTAAGGGCTGTATATATGGAGGAAGAGGGGAGAATTTCGTGGCCCTTGGTGGAGGGTCGAAACTAACCCTATCTCTTGTTTCCCCACACATACGGACTCTAAAATAGCCTATACTAATGTATTTCGAAATTACATGGGCCTGGCCCAATAATAAGGTGACGCAGCACCTAGAATAGCCTCTGGACGAAATTTATGAAGTGGCATCTTGTATATTTCGTCCAAGGCTTCATGCACTCATTATGGTGGCTTCAAAGTCCTGAAATCATCACTTGTAACTTCATTCTTGTCCCCTTGCGCATGCCATCATCTCCATGCTTGTTCTTGCTCCAATGTTCATCCTTCTCCAAGCTAGGCCCTTCCTTTGTAAGCAAAACAAATGTATCCAATTTAGGCAGCATCATATTCTCATGAACATTAGAATCATTACCAAGAAGCGAAAGTACACAGTAATTTAGTTGGCGTCTTGTGAGCTCTAGTAATTGGTCCAAGTATGTATAGCAGCAGGGGCTGTGGGTGTAACAATGGTATTGATGTCCTCATCATCCTCCCTTCTTGAAATGAAGTCGTCCTCGACGGAAGTTCATCTTCCTCACCCAAATATGGCTTCAAATCTGCAATGTTAAAAGTGGGACTAACCCCAAAATCTGCAGGCAGCTCAAGTTTATATGCATTATCATTTACTATCTCCAACACCTTAAAGGGACCAGGAGCACGTGGCATTAGCTTTGATTTTGCAAATCAGGAAATCTATCCTTACGCAAATGTAACCAAACAAGATCTCCGGTGCAAACACAACATGTTTTCTACCCTTATCTCCAGCAAGTTTATATTTAGCATTCATCGCTCAATGTTTTCCTTAGTTAACTAATGCATTTTAAAATCAATTCAGCACGTTCTTTAGCATCAAAATTAACCTTCTCCGAAGATGGAAGAGGCAACAAATCAATAGGTGCACGAGGTAGGAAACCATACACAACTTCAAAGGGCACATCTTAGTAGTAGAATGCAATGAACGATTATAAGCAAATTCAATATGAGGCAAGCATTCCTCCCACATTTTCTTATTATTCTTTAGAACAGCCCTAAGCATAGTAGACAATGTTCTATTGACTACTTCAGTTTGTCCATCGGTTTGGGGTGACAAGTAGTACTAAAAGCAGTTTAGTCTCCAACTTAGCCCATAAACATCTCCAAAAGTGGCTAAGAAATTTAGTATCACGATCTGAAACAATAGTATTTGGCACACCATGCAAGCGTATAATTTCACGAAAGAACAAATCAGCAACATTGACAGCATCATCGCTTTTATGACATGGTATAAAGTGTGCCATTTTCGAGAATCTATCCACGACAACAAATATGCTATCCTCCCTTCTTTGTTCTAGGTAAACCTAAAACAAAGTCCATAGATATATCCTCCCAAGGAACACTAGAGTACAGGCAAAGGCATATATAAACCATGAGGATTGAGTCGTGACTTAGCTTTTTGACATGTAGTGCAGCGAGCAATAAAGCGCTCAACATCCGTCTCATCTTTGGCCAAAAGAAATGTGTAGCAAATCGTCCTCCGTCTTCTTCACACCAAAGTGTCGCATTAGTCCTCCTCCATGTGCCTCCTGCAACAACAAAAGACGAACGGAGCTAGCTGGAATGCATAGCTTGTTAGCACGGAACACAAATCCATCATTAACGACAAACTTGTTCCATGTTCTTCCTTCTTTACAATTCTGCAATACATCTTTAAAATCAGCATCATGCACATATTGATCTTTGATGGTCTCCAAACCAAATATTTTGAAGTCAAGTTGTGAAAGCATAGTATAGCGACGAGACAATGCATCAGCAATAACATTTTCTTTACCCTTCTTGTGTTTAATGACATAAGGAAAGTCTCAATGAATTCAACCCATTTAGCATGTCTACGATTCAGTTTAGCTTGACTTTTAATATGTTTCAAAGATTCATGATCAGAATGTATAACAAATTCTTTGGGCCATAAATAATGTTGCCATGTTTCTAAAGTCCGAACAAGAGCATATAATTCTTTATCATAAGTAGAATAATTCAGACTAGGCCCACTCAATTTTTCAGAAAAGTATGCAACAGGTTTACCATCTTGTAATAACACACCTCCTAATCCAATTCCACTAGCATCACATTCAAGCTCAAAAGTCTTATTAAAATCAGGAAGTTGGAGTAAAGGAGCATGTGTCAACTTATCTTTCAACACCGTGAAGGCTTCTTCCTGTGCGGTACCCCAAACAAAAGGCACATCCTTCTTTGTAAGCTCGTTGAGAGGTGCAGCAATGGTGCTGAAATCTCTCACAAAACGCCTATAGAAACCAGCGAGGCCAAGGAAACTCCTCACTTGTGTGACCGTTTTGGGCTGCGGCCAACTCTCAATAGCTTCAATCTTGGCTTTATCAACTTCAATTCCCTGTGGAGTAACAACATAGCCAAGAAAAGATACTCGGTCGGTGCAAAAGGTGCACTTCCCAAGGTTACCAAACAAACGTGCATCACGTAGAGCATTAAAAATAGCACGTAAATGTTCCAAATGTTCTTCCAAAGATTTGCTATAAATCAGTATATCATCAAAATAGACTACCACAAATCGTCCAATGAAAGCACGTAAAACTTCGTTCATTAATCTCATGAAAGTACTAGGTGCATTAGTTAACCCAAAAGGCATGACTAACCACTCATATAATCCAAACTTAGTTTTAAATGCTGTTTTCCATTCATCTCCCAATTTCATACGAATTTGATGGTATCCACTACATAAATCAACTTTGGAGAATATTGTAGAGCCACTCAATTCATCAAGCATATCATCTAGCCTAGGAATAGGGTGGCGATAACGAATAGTAATATTATTGATGCCTCTACAATCAACACACATACGTGACGTACCATCCTTTTTCGGCACTAGAATAATAGGAACAGCACAAGGACTAAGGGATTCGCGTATATAACCTTTGTCGAGCAGCTCCTGTACTTGACGCATAATCTCCTTCGTCTCCTCTGGATTGGTACGGTATGGTGCACGGTTGCGTAATGATGCACCGGGAATTAAGTCAATTTGATGCTCAATCCCTCGAATAGGTGGTAATCCCGGTGGCACGTCTTGTGGAAAGGCGTCGGTGAACTCTGCAAAATGTTAGTGACAGCAGGGGGCAAAGAGGAAGGCACGTCCTCGAATGAAAATAATGCCTCTTTGCACACAATAGCATAGCAAATAGATTTGCTAAAATCTAGCTCATCAATATCAGATTTGGTGGCAAGTAAACATGCACTTTTCAATTTAATTTCAGAAGCAACAGTAGATGGTTTATTATTAGGCTTCATGTGTTGCTCAAATTCTTTTGCCACAATCTGATTTTCACTCTTATTTTTCTCCTGTTTTGCTTTATTAGCTCTATTAATATCATCTTTCAAAATGGACTCAGGAGTCATAGGAAGCAAAGTAATATTTTATCCTTATGAACAAGAGTATCTTGATTGTTTCTACCATGGTGTGAATTTTTATCAAATTGCCATGGTCTACCAAGTAACAAGGAACATGCTTGCATAGGTACCACATCACAATCAACATAATCAGCATATGTAGAGATACTAAAATGCACACGAACAGAACGTGTTACCTTCACCTTGCCGCTGTTGTTGAACCATTGGATGTAGTAAGGATGTGGATGTGGACTTGTGGTGAGAGATAGCTTCTCCACCATCTCCATGCTAGCCAAGTTGTTGCAGCTCCCTCCATCTATGATGACGCTGAATAGAACGTTCCTTCACAACTCCTTTGTATGGAACAAATTATGCCTCTGATTTTGCTCAGCTTTGTGTAACCTGCACACTCAAAACACGTTGAGCAACTAAACATTCATACTGTCGGCATCTTCAAAGAGCCATGTATTGTGTCTCATGATCAGAATCATCTCCACCGTGTTCCTCATGTGTAATAAGAGCCAAAGTCTCCTCATCATAGTCACTAGCGGACTCATACCCACCATCCTCGTAGCAATCATCACACGCTGAGATTTGCATTCTCTCAAAAATGTCCTCTTCCTTACAACGACGACAAATAATATCACTTGTGTGCCCTGTTGACGCCATGGAAGAAGAAGAGCTCTGTGCAGGCCCAGCAGTGTGCTCTTGGCAGATAGTGGTGGTTGTGCCTGCTTTCTTGTATCACGGTTGGAGGTGGCTTTGAAGGAGGTGATGGTGCGGTGGAAGTAGATGATGCACGTGGTGTCCATGATGAAGGTCGACTGCAGAAAAAGTTAGTGCGGCGCCAATGCCCGTCGATCCTGCACTTCACGTTCAGCTTTACAAGCAAGATGGAATAAGCAGTGATATTATTATAATCCTTATAGTCTAGAATGGTCTGAATCTCTCTATTTAATCCACCCGAAAAGCGTGCAAGCATAGCTTCATTCTCCTCAACAATACCACATCTAATCAAGCCGGTTTGTAATTCCGATAATATTCTTCTCTGAGTTTTTCCTTGTCTTAAGCGCTACAATTTTTGAAGTAATTCACGTTGATAATATGGTGGAACCCAACGAGTACGCATAGTAGTTTTCAAAGCAGCCCAAGTAGCTGGAACAGGATATAATCTACAATGTTCAGACCACCAAACACATGCAAAGCTAGTGAAAGCACAAACAGCAGCGAGGAACACGTCTCTCCTCGGGATATTGTAAACATGTAAATCGTTGTTCAGTTTCTAACTCCCAAGTAAGATATATATCAGGAACATATCTACCCTCAAATGGTGGAATATTCAATTTCAGTTTAGGGAGATGGTCATGATCTCGCACTGAGGGGAGCCCTAATATTGCCATTATTTGCATGTGGACGACCTGGTGGTTGTGGTGCTGGTGGTTGCGTAGTTGTGATGTTGATCAACCTCATCCTCATAATCGTCCACATACTCATCATCCTCCTCGGTACCACAGCAGCAGTAGCGTGAGGAGCCACAAAAGCACCAACAGCAGATGGCAGCGGCACAGAATTTTGTCTGGCTCAATAGGAACACGCTGAGCTCGCCCATCCTGATTCGGAAGGGGTGTAGTTGTTGTCGTTGCAGAGGTGCGACAGGTGCAGCCGGCTGTGGTTGTGGAAAACGCGCGAGCAATTCATCAAACTTGCTATCAAGCTTTGTTTCAAACGTCTTCTCAACGCCATCTATCTTCTCCATGGCCTCGTCAAATCTGTTTAGCACGTCTTGCACTGTCCAATCATCATTTGCTGAAACTTATCATGTAGTTGTTTGTTCGTCAAGTTCTCCCAATCAGTCTCTAAATCGGCTTGTGATCCTGCCATGGTTAGCAGCAATAGAAACACACAAGAATATGATCCTCACAGACTACTAGGAAGTGGTGGTGGTGGTGTGGTGGATAGTCACAAATCCGTCAAGCAAATCTCAAGTTCTTACCAGTTCTTACCCAGCAGCGGCGGTGATCGGCAACCGTTGTAGTCAAAACTCTCAAAGCTTGGCTATAGCGATTACGGGGAGAATCAACGCACGACGTAGATGTATGTGGAGCTGGGAAGGCTTATAATATGGTAGCAAAAAGGTCGGCAATAATCAATTCGAGATGCAAAGTTGAATAAGCGCTCAACGACGGCGATTGTCTTGCTGGTCCTAGGCTAGACCGTGCTAGAGACGCGAGCCTAGAACACTAACAAAATCACGGCGCTGCACGTAAACAAGGAGGAGCACACTCTGAATTTTTTTTCGCTTTTTTTTTGCTTTTTTTTTTGAAATATCACTATAATGGCGAGTGTCTCAAAACTCTTCCCAGGTCAAACTGATAGGATGGGCACGAAATTTTTTCGACCAAATTTTTTTTTTCGACTGCCTGGACCCAAAAACTGGAAACGGGTAAAAAAAACACTTTCTATAACGGCGACTGTCTCAATACGCTTAGAAACACCTAAAAATAGGATAGCCAGAAAATTTTTTGTCCCGTGCGTTTTTGGAAAATTTTGGGCCTAAACGGAGGGTGGTTTCCGGACGGCAAAATTTTGGGCCTAAATTTTTTTTTTGGATACCAACCTCTTCTACGGACGGCAAAAGATTGCTGGAATCTGAAACCTACTCAGACAAGGAAACACGAATCGGAAATTAGATGGATCCCGAAAACAAATCTAATATGCAAGGAACTCGGATTGGTGGTATATGGCAGCGGTGGTGGTATATGGATCAGTTGAGCGGTGGCGGATAAGCGGTGGTGGTAGATGGCGAGGCGATGATAGCAGTCTTGGCGGCGGCGTGACAACTTATGACGAGAACTCGAAACTCTAAAGACTAGACTCTAAGACCAGCAACTAGACACGGCGATGCAACCGCATAAATTCAACAAACATAAATCTGAGAAAAAGATTATGCAAAGGCTCCAGATTGGTTGGATATGATGACCTAACCCTAAATTTTTTTGGCTTTTACGTGGACTGTAGGTATGAAGAACAGACTCGATCTAAACTACGAAAAGCTGTAAAATCTCACCGAGCAACCTGAAATCTGATACCACTTGATAGAGGCAAAGGTGTCCCGTCTTTCGATGAGATGGTGGATTTCGCTTTGGTGGAAATCGACTTTGGCGATCCGACTACTGGCGTCGAGGGCGTCGCCTAGCTGTCGCTAAACCAACTCCGAGAGGTTATTGACCACGCGAACACGATCAACGACCACGAGGGTCTATTTCCTGCGAGCAATCGAAGAACAAGCAAGCTGAGATTGCAATCTGGATATTGCGAATATAAGATGAAAGCTTTATTAATCAAGGTGGGGTTACGTGGCGCATTTATGCAGTCGTTGAACACAAGCGAAGTATCTTGAGTTGCAGCTATGGCGAACTTTTGATCTAAACAAAACCCAAAGTCTAAGCGGTGCCCTAAGGGCTGTATATATGGAGGAAGAGGGGAGAATTTCGTGGCCCTTGGTGGAGGGTCGAAACTAACCCTATCTCTTGTTTCCCCACACATACGGACTCTAAAAATAGCATATACTAATGTATTTCGAAATTACATGGGCCTGGCCCAATAATAAGGTGACGCAGCACCTAGAATAGCCTCTGGACGAAATTTATGAAGTGGCATCTTGTATATTTCGTCCAAGGCTTCATGCACTCATTATGGTGGCTTCAAAGTCCTGAAATCATCACTTGTAACTCCATTCTTGTCCCCCTTAGCATGCCATCATCTCCATGCTTGTTCATGCTCAATGTTCATCCTTCTCCAAGCTAGGCCCTTCATTTGTAAGCAAAACAAATGTATCCAATTTAAACATCATATTCTCATGAACATTAGAATCATTACCAAGAAGCGAAAGTACACAGTAATTTAGTTGGCGTCTTGTGAGCTCTAGTAATTGGTCGGTATGTATAGCAGGGGCTGTGGGTGTAACAATGGTATTGATGTCCTCATCATATGGGTCCCACAGCATTGTAACCTTTGAGGACTATGTACATTATTCAGTGAAATTCAGAGCTTGGCAAAATGAAGCATGAAGTCAACAACTTGTTCTTCCAAACTGCCATTCATCGTCAAATAAATCCCCACCGTTATACCACCACCATATATCCACCACCAATCCGAGTTCCTTGCATATTAGGTTTGTTTTGGGATCCATCTAGTTTTACGATTCGTGTTTCCTTGTGCTGAGTAGGTTTGATTCCGACAATCTTGCCGTCCAAGTAGAAAGTTGGTTTCAAAAAAATTCAAAAGCATGCAGGACAAAAAATTTCTGCTATCCTATTTTAGGTGTTTCTAAGCGTATTGGGGAGCGATGCGCCGTTATAGAATGTTTTTTGACCCGTTTCCAGTTTTGGGTCAGGCGTCGAAAAAAAAAATTTGGTCGAAAAAATTTCGTGCCCATCCTACTCGGTTTGACCTGGGAAGGATTTTGAGACACTACGCCATTATAGTGATTTTTCCATAAAAAAAAAGCAAGCGCAAAAAAAGCAGCGCATAAAAAAAGCGAAAAAAAATTCAGAGTGTGCTCCTCCTTGTTTACGTGCAGCGCCCGAGATTTTGTTAGTGTTCTAGGCTCGGCGTCTCTAGCACGGTCTAGCCTAGGACCAACAGTGATACAAATCGATTGGCGTTTATTCAACTTTGCATCTCTGAATTGATTATTGCTGACCTTTTTGCTACCATATTATAAGCCTTCAGCTCACATACATACGTCGTCGTTTGATTCTCCACAGTATGTCGCTATCTGCCAAGCTTTGAGAGTTTTGACTACAGCGGTTGCCAATCACGCTGCTGCTGGGTAAGAACTGGGTAAGAAATTTGAGATTTGCTTGCGGTTTGTATTGTACACCACCACACCAGTTCCTAGTAGTACATGTAGGATCATATTCTTGTGTTTCTATTTGCTAACCATGGCAGGATCACAAGCCGACAGGACTGATTGGGAGAACTTTGGCGAACAAACAGCTACATGATAAGTTTCAGCAAATGATGATTGGACAGGTGCAAGGCGTGCTAAGCAGATTTGCGAGGCCATGGAGAAGATAGATGGCATTGAAGGCGTTTGAAACAAAGCTTGATAGCAAGTTTGATGAATTGCTCGTAACGTTTCCACAACCACCTTGGCTGCACCTCGCACCTCTGCAGCGACAACAACTTCGCCCCTCCGAATCGGTATGGGCCGAGCTCAGCGTGTTCTTATTGAGAGGACAAAATTCTGGTGCGCTACTGCTGTTGGTGCTTCTTTGGCTCTGCTACTGCTGCTTTGGTGGTACAGGAGGATGATGAGTATGTGGACGATTATGAGGATGAGGTTGATCAACATGAACTCGATTGTACCACCAGCACCACAACCACCGGTCGTCCACATGCAAATAATGGCAATATAGGGCTCCCCTCAGTGCGAGATCATGACCATCTCCCTAGCCCAGAATTGAATATTCCACCATTTGAGGTAGATATGTTCACGATATATATCTTACTTGGGTTAGAAACTGAACAACGATTCACGTGTTTACAATATCAGGAGAGGCGATGTTCTGCTGCTGTTTTGTGCTTTCACTAGCTTTGCTTGTGTTTGGTGGTACGAACATTGTAGATTATATCCTGTTCCAGCTACTTGGGCTGCTTTGAAAACTGCTATCGTGCTCGTTGGGTTCCACCATATTATCAGCGTGAATTACTTCAAAAATTGCAGCGCTTAAGACAAGGAAAAAACTACAGTAGAAGAATATTATCGGGAACTACAAACAGGCATGATTAGATGTGGTATTGTTGAGAGAATGAAGCTATGCTTGCGTTTTACGGGTGGATTAAATAGAGATTCAGACCATTCTAGACTAAGGATTATAATAATATCACTCGTTTATTCCATCTTGCTTGTAAAGGCTGAGCGTGAAGTCAGGATCGTGATGGGCATTAGCGGCGCTTAACACTGCAGGTCGACCTTCATCATGGACACCGTGCATCATCTACTTCCCTTGCACCATCACCTCCTTGGTGCCACCTCCAACCGTGATACGAAGCGCAAGCACACCACCACTATCGCCAAGACACACTGCCGGGCCTGAGCTCTTCTTCATCCATGGCGTCAGCAGGGCACAAGTGATATTATTGTAAATGCGTTGTGAGGAAAGGACATTTTGAGAAAGAATGCAAATCAGCGTGTGATGATTACTCACGAGGATGGTGGGTATGAGTCGCTAGTGACTATGATGAGAGACTTTGGCTCTTATTACACATGAGGTACCGGTGGAGATGATTACGATCATGAGACACAATACATGGCTCTGAAGATCTTGACAGGTATGAATGTTTAGTTGCTCAACGTGTTTGGTGTGCTGAGTTACAAAAGGAAGCAAAATCAGAGGCATAATTTGTTCCATACAAAGGGAGTTGTGAAGGAGCGTTCTATTAGCGTCATCATAGATGGAGGAGCTGCAACAACTTGGCTAGCATGGAGATGGTGGAATATCTCTCACCACAGGCCACATCCACATCCTTACTACATTCAATGGTTCAACAATAAGCAGAGGTTAAGGTAACACGTACTGTTACGTGTGCATTTTAGTCTCTACATGCTGATTATGTTGATTGTGATGTGGTACCTAAACATGCTCCTTATTACTTGGTAGACCATGGCAATTTGATAAAATTCTGTACCATGGTGAGAAATCAGTATACTCTTGTTCATAAGGATAAAAATATTACTTTGCTTCCTATGACTCCGAGTCCATTTGAAGATGATAATAGAGCTAATAAAGCAAACAGGAGAAAATAAGAGTGAAAATCAGATTGTGGCAAAAGAATTTGAGCAACATAAGCCTAATAGTAAACCATCTAGTGTTGCTTCGAAATTAAATTGAAAAGTGCATGTTTACTTGCCACTAAATCTGATGATGAGCTAGATTTTAGCAAATCTGTTTGCTATGCTTTTGTGTGCAAAGAGCATTATTTTCATTCGAGGGGCGTGCCTTCCTCTTTGCCTCCTGCTGTCACTAACATTTGCAGGAGTTATTGGCGTCTTTCCACAAGGCGTGCCACGGGATTACCGCCTATTAGAGGATTGAGCATCAGATTGATTTAATTCCGGTGCTTCCTGCCAAACGTCGCCATACCGTACCAATCCGGAGGAGGCGAAGGAGATTATCGTCAAGTACAGAGCTTCTCGACAAAGGTTATATATCACGAATCCCTTAGTCCTTGTGCTGTTCCTATTATTCTAGTGCCAAAAAGGATGGTACATCGGCGTATGTGTGTTGATTGTAGAGGCATTAATAATATTACTATTCATTATCGTCATCCTATTCCTAGGCTAGATGATATGCTTGATGAATTAGGTGGCTCTACAATATTCTCCAAAGTTGATTTGCGTAGTGGATACAATCAAATTCGTATGAAATTGGGAGATGAATGGAAAGCAGCATTTAAAACTAAGTTTGGATATGAGTGGTTAGTCATGCCTTTTGGGTTAACTAATGCACCTAGTACTTTCATGAGATTAATGAGCGAAGTTTTCGTGCTTTATTAGACGATTTGTGGTAGTCTATTTTGATGATATCTTGATTTATAGCAAATCTTTGGAAGAACATTTGGAACATTTACGTGCTATTTTAATGCTCTCGTGATGCTGCGTTTGTTTAGTAACCTTAGGGAAGTGCACCTTTTGCCGACCAGTGTCTTTTCTTGGCTATGTTGTTACTCCACAGGAATTGAAGTTGATAAAGCCAAGATTGAAGCTATTGAGAGTTGGCGCAGCCCAAAGCGGTCACACAAGTGAGGGTTTTCTTATTCGCTGGATTCTATAGGCGTTTTGTGAGAGATTTCAGCACCAGCTGCACCTCTCAATGAGCTTACAAGAAGGATGTGCCTTTTGTTTGGGGTACCGCTTGAGGAAGAAGCCTTCACGGTGTTGAAGATAAGTTGACACATGCTCCTTTACTCCAACTTGGACAATTTTTACTAAGACTTTTGAGCTTGAATGTGATGCTAGTGGAATTGGATTAGGAGGTGTGTTATTACAAATGGCAAACTGTTTGATACTAAACATGCTGATATTTAAAAGATTGAGGGACTAAGTCTGAAAATTGCCAACTAAATTACAGGTACTTTCGTTTCTTGGTAATGATTCTAATGTTCATGAGAATATGATGCTACCTAAATTGGATACATTTGTTTTGCTTACAAATGAAGGGCCTAGCTTGGAGAAGGATGAACATTGGAGCAAGAACAAGCATGGAGATGATGGCATGCGCAAGGGGGACAAGAATGGAGTTACAAGTGATGATTTCAGGACTTTGAAGCCACCATAATGAGTGCATGAAGCCTTGGCGAAATATACAAGATACCACTTCATAAATTTCGTCCAGAGGCTATTCTAGGTGCTGCGTCACCTTATTATTGGGCCAGGCCCATGTAATTTCGAAATACATTAGTATAGGCTATTTTTAGAGTCCGTATATGTGGGGAAACAAGAGATAGGGTTAGTTTCAGACCCCTCAACCAAGGGCCACGAAATTCTCCCCATCTTCCTCCATATATACAGCCCTTAGGGCACCGTTTAGACTTTGGGTTTTGTTTAGATCAAAAGTTCGCCATAGCTGCAACTTCGCGTACTTCGTTTGTGTTCAACGACCAGACAAAGGTGATGAGGACATCAATACCATTGTTACACCCACAGCCCCTGCTGCTATACATACTGGACCAGTTACTAGAGCTCGCGCACGCCAACTAAATTACCAGGTACTTTCGTTTCTTGGTAATGATTCTAATGTTCATGAGAATATGATGCTGCCTAAATTGGATACAATTGTTTTGCTTACAAATGAAGGGCCTAGGTTGGAGAAGGATGAACATTGGAGCAAGAACAAGCATGATGATGATGGCATGCGCAAGGGGGACAAGAATGGAGTTACAAGTGATGATTTCAGGACTTTGAAGCCACCATAATGAGTGCATGAAGCCTTGGATGAAATATACAAGATGCCACTTCATAAATTTCGTCCAGAGGCTATTCTAGGTGCTGCGTCACCTTATTATTGGGCCAGGCCCATGTAATTTCGAAATACATTAGTATAGGCTATTTTTAGAGTCCGTATGTGTGGGGAAACAAGAGATAGGGTTAGTTTCGGACCCCTCCACCAAGGGCCACGAAATTCACCCCCTCTTCCTCCATATATACAGCCCTTAGGGCACCGTTTAGACTTGGGTTTTGTTTAGATTAAAAGTTCGCCATAGCTGCAACTTCGCGTACTTCGTTTGTGTTCAATGACCAGATAAAGGCGTCACAGAACCCCACCTTGATCAATAAAGCTTTCATCTTATATTCGCAATATCCAGATTGCAATCTCAGTTTCTTGCTTGTTCTTCGTTTGCTCGCAGAAACAGACCCTCGTGGTCGGAGTTGATCGTGCTCGGCGTGGTCAATAACCTCTCGGAGTTGGTTTAGCGATTGCTAAGGCGCGACGTCCTCGCACGTTCGTAGTCGGATCGTCAAAGTCGACTTCCACCAAAGCGAAATCCACCATCTCATCGAAAGACGGGACACCTCTGCCTCTATCAAGTGGTATCAGATTTCCGGGTTGCTCGGTGAGATTTTACAGTTTTTCGTAGTTTAGATCGAGTCTGTTCTTCATACCTACAGTCCACGAAAAAGCCAAAAAAATTAGGGTTAGGTCATCATATCCGAACCAATCGAGCCTTTGCATAATCTTTTCTGTATTTGCGTTGTTGAATTTGCGGTTGCATCGTCGTGTCTAGTTCTTTGGTCTTAGAGTCTAGTCTTTTAGAGTTTGAGTTCGGTCATAAGTTGTCACGCCGCCGCACCATCATCATCATCGCCCTGCCATCTACCACCACCGCTTATCCGCCACCGCTTCGAATCTGTATCCATATACCACCACCGTTGCCATATACCACCACCGTTGCCATATACCACCACCATATATCCACCACCAATCCGAGTTCCTTGCATATTAGATTTGTTTTGGGATCCATCTAATTTCCGATTCGTGTTTCCTTGTCTCGAGTAGGTTTGATTTCAGCAATCTTTTGCCGTCCGTAGAAGAGGTTGGTTTCAAAAAAAGAGTCCGGAAACCACTCTCCGTTTAGGCCCAAAATTTTCCAAAAGCGCACGGGACAAAATTTTTACGGCTATCCTATTTTAGGTGTTTCTAAGCGTATTGAGACGATCGCCGTTATAGAAAGTTTTTTGACCCGTTTCAGTTTTTGGGTCAGCGATCGAAAAAAAAAATTTGGTCGAAAAAATTTCGTGCCCATCCTGTCAGTTTGACCTGGGAAGAGTTTTGAGACACTCGCCATTATAGTGATTTTTCGCAAAAAAAAAGAGCGGCGCAAAAAAAAAGCAGCGCAAAAAAAAAAGAGAGTGAAAAAAAATCAGAGTGTGCTTTTCCCTTGTTTACGTGCAGCGCCGTGATTTTGTTAGTGTTCTAGGCTCGCGTCTCTAGCACGGTCTAGCCTAGGACCAGCACAGTACCGTCGTTGAGCGTTTATTCAACTTTGCATCTCTGATTTGATTATTGCTGACCCTTTTTGCTACCATATTATAAGCCTTCCCAGCTCCACATACATCTACGTCGTGCGTTTGATTCTCCTGGTAATCGCTATAGCCAAGCTTTGAGAGTTTTGACTACAGCGGTTGCCGATCACCGCCTGCTGGGTAAGAACTGGTAAGAATTTGAGATTTGCTTGCGGATTTGTGACTGTCCACCACACCACCACCACCACTTCCTAGTAGTGCTGTAGGATCATATTCTTGTGTGTTTCTATTCTGCTAACCATGGCAGGACCACAAGCCGATGAGACTGATTGGGAGAACTGACGAACAAACAGCTACATGATAAGTTTCAGCAAATGATGATTGGACAGGTGCAAGATGTGCTAAACAGATTTGACGAGGCCATGGAGAAGATAGATGGCATTGAGAAGGCGTTTGAAACAAAGCTTGATAGCAAGTTTGATGAATTGCTCTCGCGTTTTCCACAACCACCGCCGGCTGCACCTATCGCACCTCTGCAGCGACAACAACTTCGCCCCTTCGAATCAGTATGGGCGAGCTCAGCATGTTCCTATTGAGCCAGGACAAAATTCTGGTGCCGCTGCTACTCTGTTGGTGTTTCTTTGGCTCACTGCTCTGCTGCTTCTTTGGTACAAGCGAGGATGATTATATGGGAGATTACGAGGATGAGGTTGATCAACATCAGAACTACGTGCAACCACCAGCACCACAATGATGAGGACATGACTACCTTGGATAAGACCAAAAATATTGCATACATGCATATTTGTCAGGTGATTTCTAGTGCAAACTATTCAATAATATATTTATGTTATCGAACAAAATACTTCACATACTTTTGTGTTTTGTCTAATTGCAGGTGTGTGGGACATTTGTACAATCCACATATGAAGATAAGGGAAAAGCGAAGTTTAGGTGCTGTTCAAAAGTCTTCTCACGTCACTTTTGGGCCAAGAGAAGATAGAGTCCAAGTCTCTCACGTTACGGATTCAGATTCGGACTGCACAACCATACGACTCAAAACATCAACAACTTTTTCATACAGACTCGAATTGGGTGATTTTTTTGTTGGAAAGTAGATTTCATGCTCTTTCCAGCACAATTGGAATCACCTTAAAATCCGTCCGGGCGTTGAGTTGTGGGCGAAACAATCGACGCTGCACAGAATCCGAGTCAAACTACAAGTCCAAAGGTGTTACGTCACCTCCACTTGGGCCCATTGGCCTTATACGACCTAGGGTTAGTTTTAGGCTGCCTTGGGACGCTCTCCCACCTCCTTGGCCGTCACCTTGCTCCTATATAAGTAGATCCATCTAGTAGCTTTTGCTTGGGATTTGTTTAGTTAAAAGTTAGCCATTGCAACTTCGTGTGCCGTTTGTGTCCAACGACCAGACCAAGACCGCTTACGGATCCCCACCATTATCAATACCTCATATATATTCGCAATATTCAGATTGCTTTATCATATTCTTGCTTGTTCTTGATTGCTTGCAGGAATAGACCTTCGTGGTCAGGTTGATCGTGCTCGGCGTGATCAATAACCTCTCGGAGTTGGTTTAGCGATTGCTAAGGCGCAACGTCGTGCACGTTTGTAGTCGGATCGTCAAAGTCGTCTCCACCAAATCGATAGTTATCATCTCATCGAAAGATCGGGACACCCCCGCCTCTATCAAGATGACTACCTTGGATAAGACCAAAAATATTGCATACATGCATATTTGTCAGGTGATTTCTAGTGCAAACTATTCAATAATATATTTATGTTATCCAGAACAAAAATACTTCACATAATTTTGTGTTTTGTCTAATTGCAGGTGTGTGGGACATTTGTACAATCCACATATGAAGATAAGGGAAAAGGAGAAGTTTAGGTGCTGTTCAAAAAGTCTTCTCACGTCACTTTTGGGCCAAGAGAAGATAGAGTCCAAGTCTCTCACGTTCGGATTCAGATTCGGACTGCACAACCATACCGACTCAAAACATCAACAACTTTTTCATACGGACTCGAATTGGGTGATTTTTTTGTTGGAAAGTAGATTTCATGCTCTTTCCAGCACAATTGGAATCACCTTAAAATCCGTCCGGGCGTTGAGTTGTGGACGAAACAATCTGACGCTGCACCAGAATCCGAGTCAAACTACAAGTCCAAAGGTGTTACGTCACCTCCACTTGGGCCCATTGGCCTTGTACGACCTAGGGTTAGTTTTAGGCTGCCTTGGGACGCTCTCCCACCTCCTTGGCCGTCACCCCTTCCTCCTATATAAGTAGATCCATCTAGTAGCTTTTTGCTTGGGATTTGTTTAGTTAAAAGTTAGCCATTGCAACCGTGTGCCGTTTGTGTCCAACGACCAGACCAAGACCGCTTACGGATCCCCACCTTTATCAATACTTCATACATACTCGCAATATTCAGATTGCTTTTATCATATTCTTGCTTGTTCTTGATTGCTTGCAGGAATAGACCTTCGTGGTCAGGTTGATCGTGCTCGGCGTGGTCAATAACCTCTCGGAGTTGGTTTAGCGATTGCTAAGGCGCAACGTCGTGCTGCGTTTGTAGTCGGATCGTCAAAGTCGTCTCCACCAAATCGATAGTTATCATCTCATCGAAAGATCGGGACACCCGCCTCTATCAAGTGGTATCGGTTTTCAGGTTGCTCGGTGAGATTTTACAGTTTTTCATAGTTTAGATCGCATCTCATTCATACCTACAGTCCATGAAAAAGCCACAAAAAAGTTAGATCTGTTCATCCTTTATCCAAGCCGATCGAGCCTTTGCAATTGTCTATTCATTGCTTGCATAGTTGAATTATCGGTTGCATCATCGTGTCGATTGCTGGTCTTAGTGTCTAGTTCCTTTAGAGTTTGAGTTCAGTTCACATTAGTCACGCCGCTGCATCATTATCCTTCCGCTGTCCACCATCCCATCTATTAATTTCCACCATGTGCTACGCTTTGTTCATTGTCATAATCATAGTTGAGGTCATTCACATCTTCGCTTTGATCCAATCTGCATCTTATCTAGTTTGTCTTGGAAAGAGGAGAAAAAAGAGAGAGAAAAAAAAGAGAAAAAAAGGAAAAAAGGAAAGAAAAAAAAAAAAGAGAGAAAAAAAAAAAAAAGTGTGAGGAAAAAAAAGAAGAAAAAAAATCGGATCTATCTAGAATCAATCTCGTACCTGAATTCGGATTGGAATCTGTTTTATGCACTGTTCAGTAAAACAGGTGTATCTTCCTCATACGAAGTCCGTTTTGACTCCGTGAGTACTCAAATTAAAGCTAGCGACGAGCCGCATCTAAATAGTTGTAGAAGCTAGTTCAATATTTGACACCTCAAAATCGGCTTCTAAATAGGTCTTTTTGCCCTCTGAAGTTCGTGAACACAGCTTGTTCCAATTTTTCAGGCCAGTTTTAGAATTCTTTGACTCCTCATATCAACTCGGAATTGAGTGATTCTTTTTGCATTGGAAAGCTTGAGTTAGTAACATTCTTTGAAAGAATTTATTAGAAAATTGGCTCAAACTTTTCAAGAGGAAAGTTGAGAGAGAGTTGTTGTATGTCCTGCTTGGTAGTTGTTTTCATCATTATCTTCACTACCGTTGTGATCTTCACTTATATCTTGCTGTCAAGAGCTACTTAGTAACCTTCATTGATGCTAGTTGTGCTACGCCGTGACCTCATTAGTGTTCTAGGCTCGCGTCTCTAGTCCGGTCTAGCCTAGGACCAGCACAGTACCGTCGTTGAGCGTTTATTCAACATTGCATCTCTGAATTGATTATTGCTAATCTTTTGCTACCATATATAGCCAACCCAACTCCACATATTTCTACACCGTGTATATATCGTTCCCTGGCAATCGCTTTACACAATCTTGAGTTAATTGACATCGCTGGTTGCTGTCACCACCCGCCGCATGGTAAGAACTTGTAAGCTATTGATATTTGCTTTCTTGTGAGCACTTTACAACCACATCCTAGTAGTTCATAGGAACATTATTCTGGAATTTTGTTTCTTGTTTCTACTAATCATGACAGGTTCGGAGATAGAAGTTCTTGGACGACGGACACATCTTCACCATCACGAGAGTTGGGACAACACACACAACCACATGGTCAGGTTATCTCTTTACCGTCATTTGAGGGTAGATTTAATCCTGCTATTTATCTAGCTTGGGAGTTTGAAGTAGAACAAGTTTTTAGTAACCATGACTTTTCGAACTTGGCGGTACGAGCTGCCACTAGAGCATTTCTGGTTTTGCTTCAGTTTGGTGGAGTGTGCATTGTAAGAAAAATATTGATAACCAACCCACAACTTGGAAAGATTTGAAATATGTAATGAGACAACATTTTTTCCCTCCTTACTATCGCCGTGAATTGCTTCGCAAATTTGAACAATTTAAACAAGGCAACAACACTGTCCATGCTTACTACAAAGAGTTCAAATCTTATATGCATCATTGTGACATAGAAGAATCTAAGGATGATACAATGAATAGATTTTTGGTGGTTTGAACCATGATATTCAGGCAAGATTTCAGTATATTCCTCGTTGCATTCTTGGTATGTATGTTCGTGCTTGTACCTTTGAGAGACGATTCTGAGGAGGATGCATTGGGTGACTACAACAACTACTATTCCAGTTCATGCTCACCACCGCGGTTGGTTCCTCCACCGTTGCACCTACTAGAGCAGCCCCACCTCGGATTGTGGCGGCATCATCTCAAGAGCATGGTGCATTGTCTACGTGTGTACCTACATCAGCTACGTCTTTGCGACAAGGTAACAGTAAAGGTATTGATGATATAACTTCACATGAGAATGATGCATCCCTAGTTAACTTGAATGCATCATGTGTTGAGTTACGGTGATTTGAGCACAACACCTATTTTAGAGAATCTTGATCTTTGTCATGAATCGTCATGTGATCAAACAACTGAAATACCAACAATTTTGAGTGCACCCATTGAATTAATTGTTGATGCAAAAGAATCAATGTTTAATCGTTTTGATATGACCTCTAATCTTGGTGATGATTCGTGTGAATGACTCATTGCATGTTTGCTTATTTAAGCATATTGTAGCATGTAAATTTGATGCAAGTAAGGTTTATTCACCAATGTTGGGATGGTTTAATGATGAACATTGTCAATCTTTTGAAATAAATAAGAGCTTCACTTACATGTGCAAACTGAGTTGCAATATTTTAATGCCTTCTAGTTCTTGTGCTAATTTGTTAGCTTTAGATTTTATGAACTATGCAAGTTACTCATCTATTCATGTGTCATATATGCAAAAATCAAGGGAAGTAAAAATGGATGGCGTATACATATACAACATGTACACCTTGTCTCTTTTGTTAGCCACATTTCAGATTAAGCAACGCCGAGGACGGCTTTGTTTTCAAGAAGGGGAGGATGATGAGGACATGACTACCTTGGATAAGACCAAAAATATTGCATACATGCATATTTGTCGGTGATTTCTAGTGCAAACTATTCAATAATATATTTATGTTATCCGAACAAAAATACTTCACATACTTTTGTGTTTTGTCTAATTGCAGGTGTGTGGGACATTTGTACAATCCACATATGAAGATAAGGAAAAGGAGAAGTTTAGGTGCTGTTCAAAAGTCTTCTCACGTCACTTTTGGGCCAAGAGAAGATAGAGTCCAAGTCTCTCACGTTTCGGATTCAGATTCGGACTGCACAACCATACGACTCAAAACATCAACAACTTTTTCATACGGACTCGAATTGGGTGATTTTTTTGTTGGAAAGTAGATTTCATGCTCTTTCCAGCACAATTGGAATCACCTTAAAATCCGTCCGGGCGTTGAGTTGTGGACGAAACAATCTGACGCTGCACCAGAATCCGAGTCAAACTACAAGTCCAAAGGTGTTACGTCACCTCCACTTGGGCCCATTGGCCTTGTACGACCTAGGGTTAGTTTTAGGCTGCCTTGGGACGTTCTCCCACCTCCTTGGCCGTCACCCTTGCTCCTATATAAGTAGATCCATCTAGTAGCTTTTTGCTTGGGATTTGTTTAGTTAAAAGTTAGCCATTGCAACCGTGTACTGCCGTTTGTGTCCAACGACAGACCAAGACCGCTTACGGATCCCCACCTTTATCAATACTTCATACATACTCGCAATATTCAGATTGCTTTTATCATATTCTTGCTTGTTCTTCGATTGCTTGCAGGAATAGACCTTCGTGGTCAGGTTGATCGTGCTCCGGCGTGGTCAATAACCTCTCGGAGTTGGTTTAGCGATTGCTAAGGCGCAACGTCGTGCACGTTTGTAGTCGGATCGTCAAAGTCGTCTCCACCAAATCGATAGTTATCATCTCATCGAAAGATCGGGACACCCCGCCTCTATCACACAACCACCAGGTCGTCCACATGCAAATAATGGCAATGTTAGGGCTCCCCCTCAGGTACGAGATCATGACCATCTCCCTAAACTGAAATTGAATATTCCACCATTTGAGGGTAGATATGTTCCTGATATATATCTTACTTGGGAGTTAGAAACTGAACAACGATTTACATGTTTACAATATCCTGAGGACAGACGTGTTCCTGCTGCTGTTTGTGCTTTCACTAGCTTTGCATGTGTTTGGTGGTCTGAACATTGTAGATTATATCCTGTTCCAGCTACTTGGGCTGCTTTGAAAACTGCTATGCGTACTCGTTGGGTTCCACCATATTATCAACGTGAATTACTTCAAAAATTGCAGCGTTTAAGACAAGGAAAAAATTCTGTAGAAGAATATTATCAGGAATTACAAACTGGCTTGATTAGATGTGGTATTGTTGAGGAGAATGAAGCTATGCTTGCACGTTTTCTGGGTGGATTAAATAGAGAGATTCAGTCCATTCTAGACTATAAGGATTATAATAATATCACTCTTTATTCCATCTTACTTGTAAAGCTGAACGTGAAGTGCAGGATCGACAGGCATTGGTGCGGACTAACTTTTCTGCAGGTCGACCTTCATCATGGACACCACGTGCATCATCTACTTCCACACGTTCTGCTACACCGGAAAACATTGAGCGTATGAATGCTAAATATAAACTTGCTGGAGATAAGGGTAGAAAACATGTTGTGTTTGCACCTGGAGATCTTGTTTGGTTACATTTGCGTAAGGAAAGATTTCCTGATTTGCGCAAATCAAAGCTAATGCCACGTGCTGCTGGTCCCTTTAAGGTGTTGGAGAAAGTAAATGATAATGCATATAAACTTGAGCTGCCTGCAGATTTTGGGGTTAGTCCCACTTTTAACATTGCAGATTTGAAGCCATATTTGGGTGAGGAAGATGAGCTGCCGTCGAGGGCGACTTCATTTCAAGAAGGGAGGATGATGAGGACATCAATACCATTGTTACACCCACAGCCCCTGCTGCTATACATCTTGGACCAATTACTAGAGCTCACAAGACGCCAACTAAATTACCAGGTACTTTCGTTTCTTGGTAATGATTCTAATGTTCATGAGAATATGATGCTGCCTAAATTGGATACAATTGTTTTGCTTACAAATGAAGGGCCTAGCTTGGAGAAGGATGAACATTGGAGCAAGAACAAGCATGGAGATGATGGCATGCGCAAGGGGACAAGAATGGAGTTACAAGTGATGATTTCAGGACTTTGAAGCCACCATAATGAGTGCATGAAGCCTTGGACGAAATATACAAGATGCCACTTCATAAATTTCGTCCAGAGGCTATTCTAGGTGCTGCGTCACCTTATTATTGGGCCAGGCCCATGTAATTTCGAAATACATTAGTATAGGCTATTTTTAGAGTCCGTATGTGTGGGGAAACAAGAGATAGGGTTAGTTTCGGACCCCTCCACCAAGGGCCACGAAATTCACCCTTCTTCCTCCATATATACAGCCCTTAGGGCACCGTTTAGACTTGGGTTTTGTTTAGATTAAAAGTTCGCCATAGCTGCAACTTCGCGTGCCGTTTGTGTTCAACGACCGGACAAAGCGTCCACAGAACCCCACCTTGATCAATAAAGCTTTCATCTTATATTCGCAATATCCAGATTGCAATCTCAGTTTCTTGCTTGTTCTTCGTTTGCTCGCAGGAAACAGACCCTCGTGGTCAGGTTGATCGTGCTCCGGCGTGGTCAATAACCTCTCGGAGTTGGTTTAGCGGTTGCTAAGGCGCGGCGTCCTCGCACGTTCGTAGTCGGATCGTCAAAGTCGACTTCCACCAAAGCGAAATCCACCATCTCATCGAAAGACGGGACACCTCTGCCTCTATCAAAAGGCGTCACAGAACCCCACCCTGATCAATAAAGCTTTCATCTTATATTCGCAATATCCAGATTGCAATCTCAGTTTCTTGCTTGTTCTTCGTTTGCTCGCAGGAAATAGACCCTCGTGGTCAGGTTGATCGTGCTCCGGCGTGGTCAATAACCTCTCGGAGTTGGTTTAGCGATTGCTAAAGCGACGCGTCCTCGACTTCGTAGTCGGATCGTCAAAGTCGACTTCCACCAAAGCGAAATCCACCATCTCATCGAAAGACGGACACCTTTGCCTTTATCACATCGTCGTTTAGTATCATGAATGCGCTTGTTGGTGCATTCATATGACTTGTGGCCTCGGCCGCCGCAAGTAAAACACTTGAAGGAGCTTGTCTTGACGGTCTCATCGGTTGGAGTAGATGATGAAGCACGCGGCTTGGAGTTGCTTGTAGTAGGAGGACGACGACTTGAACTTGTAGAAGTTTTCTTGTAACTTGACTTGTCGTCGTTGCTTGGAAAAGGCTTGGTTGATGTCGAAGTTGGAGTAGTTGTTGAAGCTTGGTTGTTGGAGAGGCCGTATGTCTTGGATGAGTACTTGGCGTACTTGAAGTCATCTTGCACTTGTCGTTCCGCCTTTGTAGCTTGGTGCACGAGCTCAATGAGGTTGGAGTAGGGTTGGAAGTCGGCGATCTTCTTGATGGGATGGTTGAGTCCATTCAAGAATCGCGCCATTGTTTGCTAATCATCTTCCTTGACATTGGCTCGAATCATGGCAATCTCCATCTCTTTGTAGTATTCTTCAACACTCTTTGTTCCTTGCTTGAGGAGTTGTAGCTTCTTGAAGAGATCACGGTTGTAGTAGGTGGGCACAAAGCGTGCTCTCATGACATCCTTCATTTGAGCCCAAGTGGTGATTGGAGGTTCACCTCTTGCTTGTCGGCGCTCAAGGACTTGTTCCCACCATATGAGCACATAGTCTTGGAACTCAAGTGATGCCATAGCGATCTTCTTCTCTTCCTCATAGTTGTGCAAACGAAAGATTTTGTCGACCTTCAATGCCCATGAGAGGTACTCTTCGGGATCATTGGTTCCATTGAACTTGGGCATTGTGAACTTGAGCTTGCCATAGCGATGTTCTTCATTGTTTTGAGGTCGATGTTGATGATGACGTTCTTGACGTGGAGGGTCATCATCCTCATGTTGCTCTTGGCGAGGAGGAAGTCCATGATCAACTTGTTCTTGTTGACCTTGAGGTTGAGGTTGAGCTTGCGGAGCTTGTGGAGGAGCTTGTTGAGCTTGACATTGCGCACGTGGATGGTAGTTCCTTTCTTGTATTTCTTCTCGAAGGGCTTCCTCTCGATTGCGCCTTTCGCGATTGCGGTTGGCGAGTGCTCGACTGGATGCTTGAAGGGCGCGTTCCGCCTCAAGAGCTTGTGCTTCGCGTTGTTGTTATTGAAGACGTTGTCGTTCTTGAGCTTGAGCAAATGCCATTTGGCTCGATTGAGGACGAGGAACTTCTTCATCAACTTGCTCTTGGAGATTCTTGTCGTGTAGCGGGTTGCGAGATGCATAGCGGTCTTGCTGCTGCTCGGCGAAGAATGTTCGATGATGGTGTACTTGTGTCGGAGAAAGAGTCGTCGGAGTGGCTACTTGAGTGGCTCCGTCTTGAGTGTGAAGAGGTAGAAATCGCGGTTCACCAACAAAGCGCGGATCTCGTCCATTCTTGCATCATTCTCTTTCTTGTCGCGTCGAGTTTGTTGTCGAAGTAATCGCGTGTACGTTTCTCGGAGAGTCGCAAGTCGGTGGAGAGGTTGTCGATCGTTCGCTCGGTGCTTGTTGCTCTTAATGGAGAGCTCGTTCTTGCGCCAAAGAGGTGGCTCTTGGTGACGATATGATGACATGTCGTCGTCTTGCTCGATGAAGAGTGGATTTGTAGAAGAACTTGGCCTATCCATCATTTCAAGCAAATCGTGAGTGGTAGAAGAGAAGAATGAATACCAATGTACCTTTGACGAAGTTGAAGATGAATCAAGTTCACTCAAATGCGGACAATGAAATAGCACTATTGGTACCGATCCTTGTCGATTCTCACACCTACACAAGTAAAAGCTTTTGGTGGAGCTTGGTTAGGATGGTGGCACAAAATTGATTGCAATCGTTAGCTTGACTCAAAAATGTTGAAGAAGATTCGCAAATTCGCATATGCAACAAGTAGACCAAGCAAGTATTGGTACACGGAACACACACGCATAAATAGAAATGGGATTGTGCAAACCAAAAGTGAGCCAAAATGTGGAATCCACGAAAATGCTCTTGTTGCACAATACTAGAGAGACGCTAGCACGATTGCACAATAGGCGGATACGGAGCTTGTGCACAACCTACTAAGCAAAAATGCAACGATCTCTCTCCCAAGTATACTATATGTATGGTATTTCGGTGCAATGATCCAAGATGATCTTATAAGACAATCTTAATGTTGTATGATGCTATGCTTGTTGCTTATAAGCTCTTTGCTTATCTTTCCTCTTTGCTTAAAAGCTTGAGTGGCTCTTTCTCTTTTGAGCTCTTTTCTTATGCAAACTTGACGAACTAAGATAGCAATTGTGTATGCGATGACAACTTTGTGACACACAAGTTGATTCCGAGATATGCACCTCGATTGTATGTATGATATGGTGTATGCAACTAATGTGCACAAGTCACGTTGCCAGCAATACTCAAAGGCTAGTCTCGGTGGGTAAGCAGCATAAAGATGGTATATGATGGTTATCAATGCAATTGCAAGGTATGACAAAGATGTCGTCGATGTTACCATCCGTAGCGAAGATGAGTAGCCGACCAAAATGAGCGTTTGTTGTTGATGTCACACCGCGCCTAGATAGCCGAAACACAAAAGGACACGGAAATATCACTCAAATTGTCGAACTCAAATTCGAATGGTAGTACGGAGGTTGTGTCTTGGGGTTTGGCAAGCGTAAGTGGTGGTGGATAGGGTGAGTAGGGTGTATGTAGGTATATGTGGAGGTGGTGGTGGAGAAGGACTGCAGAAATGCAGTTTCGGCAGAGGAAGCGGATGATCCGGGCCAGGCGGATGATCCGGCGAGTCCGGATGATCCGGGACTTGGTCCGGATGATCTGGCAGGTCAACCACGCACGGGATTGGCTCGGGAAGAACACGAAAATGGGGTGGAATTTGGCGATTATGGGGATTTTGGGTGGATTTGAGGGGAGGAGGTGGGGAAACACAAGATCCACGAGTTACACACGAATCCACGGATCAAAAACAACAAAACATCATCAAAACTAACAAATCACAAAAAAATTGGGGGTATTTTTGTGGGATTTTCGGGTTTTAGGACGAAAACAACAAAATCAAGCTAGAAATCACGGGTATGGGCTCCAAAAGCGTGATCAACGTGGCTCATGATACCATATGATGTAGGGTGGAACCCTAATTCGTCGATCTTTCTCGTTTGGAGGGATCCTACGGAGGGACACGAAGAGCAGCGGAAGAACGAGAGGAAACACGGGAAAGCGAGGGAGGAACACTCAACCAACAAGGATCAATCACACAAGGTCTAGATCATGAAGCACGAGTGATACATGGTCCAAAATCAACAAAGGAAAGATACAAAGGTAGCCGTTCTTCTCCGGAGGAGGTCTTGAATCCACGAGGGATCTTCCCGTATAGGGTCTTGAATCCGATGGATCTTCTCCTAGACGGAGGTCCTGATCTCCGTGGAGAAGTACAGTGGATGAGAAAAGGCTCTCACACACAAATATGAGCTAATCAATGCTAAGTCTCAAAGGGAGGATATGGGGTCCTATATATAGAGTTAGGGGCGAAGGGTACATGGGCTCAGCCCAGCGCTGTGTATGGCTGGCGGATGATCCGGACGGGGGTCCGGATGATCCGGGTGGGGGCCCGGATGATCCGGGTGCTCGGCTGGAGGCGGCGTAGGGCCGGATGTCCGGCAGACGGTCCGGACGTCCGGGTGGGGTCCGGATGATCCGGGACGGGGTCCGGATCGTCCGGCTTCGGGGAGGAGCTTCTGTTGCCTTCGGTGGAGTTAGCCGGATCGTCCGGACCGGGGTCCGGATCATCCGGGCTCTGTCCGGATCGTCCAGGCCTCCGTCCGGACCGTCCGGCCTCTCTGGTCCTGTTTGCTTTCTCCTCTCCGTCTTCGCGTATGTCTTCCGCTTCCGATTCTCCTTGCTTCCTAGCCTCTTCATGGTCGACTCCTTGGTGCCTGAGTATGCATAGAGTTTCCTTTTGAGGTAGTAACCATGTCTCATGTGAATCGAAGGATAGTTGTGAGAGGAGTGATGTCACCTCGGTTTCAAGAGCTCTTGCACGTGCTCGAGTCATCAGTCCATGTGGTGTTGTAGGTGTTGATGTAGAGTCCATGGGGATGATGGAAGGATGCTCCACATCACGACTTCCAACCATACTCCAACCTCATTAAGCTCGTGCATCAATCTACAAAGGCGGAACGACAAGTGCAAGATGACCTCAAGTACGCCAAGTACTCATCCAAGACATACGGCTTCTCCAACAACCAAGCTTCAACAACTACTCCAATTTCGACATCAACCAAGTGATGTAGGGAGGAACCCTATAGCGTCGATCTTTCACGTTTGGAGCGGGATCCCTCGAAGAACACGATGAACAAGGGGAAGAAAGGGGAGAAATCACAAGGGGAAACACTCAAGAACAAGTCCAATCACACATCCACTAGACAATCAAACACACAAGATCACTAGGTACATGAACAACAAAGGGAAAGATACAAGGTAAGGTGATGTAGGGTGGAACCCTAATTCGTCGATCTTTCACGTTTGGAGGGGATCCTACGGAGGAAAACACGAAGAACACGTGGAAGCACGAGAGGAAATCACGGGGAAGAACGAGAGAGACACTCAACCGACAAGAGATCAATCACACAAGGTCTAGATCATCGAAGCACGAGTGATACATGGTCCAAAATCAACAAAGGAAAGATACAAAGGTAGCCGTTCTTCTCCGAGAGGAGGTCTTGAATCCACGAGGGGATCTTCCCGTATAGGGGTCTTGAATCTGATGGATCTTCTCCTAGAGGGAGGTCCTGATCTCCGTGGAGAAGTACCGGTGGATGAGCAAAGGCTCTCACACACAAATATGAGCTAATCCAATGCTAAGTCTCAAAGTGAGGAGAGGGGTCCTATATATAGAGTGCTGGGCGAAGGGTACATGGGCTCAGCCCAACACGCAAGACACAGCGCTGGCCGGATGATCCGGCGACGGTCCGGCTGATCCGGGCTGGTCCGGATGATCCGGGTGGGGGCGGATGGTCCGGTGCTCACAGTGACGCGTCGAGGGCGGACATCCGGCTGGTGGTCCGGATGTCAGGCGGGATCCGGATGATCCGGGCGGGTCCGGATGATCCGGCTTCAGCGTGGAGGTTCTGTTGCCTTGATCGATTGAAGCGGATCGTCCGGACCGGGTCCGGATCATCCGGCTCTGTCGGATCGTCCGGGCCTCCGTCCGGATCATCCGGTCTCTCTGGTCTGGTTGCTTTCTCCTCTCCGTCTTCGCGTATGTATTCCGCTTCCGATTCTCCTTACTTCCTAGCCTCTTCATGGTCGACTCCTTGGTGCCTGAGTATGCATAGAGTTTCCGTTTGAGGTAGTAACCATGTCTCATGTGAATCGAAGGAGAGTTGTGAGAGGAGTGATGTCACCTCGGTTTCAAGGGCTCTTGCGTGCTCGAGTCATCGGTCCTTGTGGTGTTGTAGGTGTTGATGTAGAGTCCATGGGGATGATGGAAGGATGCTCGCATCATATCCCCTCCCTTCGAAAGGATCCGACCTCGGATCTAGATCTTCATCACCATGGAAAGGCGAGAGGTCTTTGACGTTGAAGGTGTCGCTCACGTTGTACTTGTCGCTTGGTAGGTCGAGCTTGTAGGCGTTGTTGTTGTAGCGTGCTAACACCTTGATGGGTCCATCGGCTCGAGGTAGAAGTTTGGACTTGCGTTCGTTTGGGAAGCGTTCCTTGCGAAGGTGTAGCCACACGAGATCGCCTATGTTTGAAGATCATGGGTTGCTTGTTGATGTTGAGCTTGGTCGCTAGTCGTTGTACTTGGCACTCGATAGTGTTTCTTGTATCTTCATGCATCTTCTTGATGTAGCTTGCACGGGCACTTGCGTCGATGTTGGTGCGCTCTTGTAGAGGTAGAGGTAGGATGTCCAATGGGGACAATGGGTTGAAGCCGTAGACGACCTCGAAGGGGGACTTGCCGGTCGTCGAATTTCTTGCACGGTTATAGGCGTACTCGGCGATGGGTAGACACGCCTCCCACTCCTTGATGTTCTTCTTGATCAACACGGGAAGTAGAGTGGAGAGCGTCCGGTTTGTCACCTCCGTTTGGCCGTCGGTTTGAGGATGGTGTGCGGAGGAGAACAAGAGCTTGTTTCCGAGCTTGGCGCAAAGAGTTTTCCAAAAGTAACTCAAGAACTTGACGTCGCGGTCGGAGACGATTAACTTTGGTACTCCATGGAGGCGCAAGATTTCCCTACAAAATAGATTTGCAATATGTGAAGCATCGTCTACTTTGTTGCAAGGAATGAAATGTGCCATTTCGGAAAATCTGTCCACAACAACAAATACGGAGTCCTTTCTATTTTGAGTTCTAGGCAAACCAAGTACAAAGTCCATGCTAATGTCTTCCCAAGGTTGATAAGGAATAGGAAGAGGCATGTAAAGACCATGAGATTGAGCTTTTGACTTAGCTTTGCGGCATGTTGAGCATCTTGTGGTGAAGCGTGAGACGTCTCGAAACATCTTTGGCCAAAAGTAGTTCTTGGATAGCGTGGCGGAAGTCTTGTCGCGTCCAAAGTGTCGCATGAGTCCACCTCCATGAGCCTCTTGCAAAAGTAGCAAACGAAGAGAAGACTCGGGTATGCAAAGTTTGTTAGCTCTCATAAGATAACCATCCTTGAGGTAATATTGTTCCCAAGATGTATGCGTCAAACATTTAGCATAATGAGGTGCAAAAGATGGATCACTAGCATACAACTCTTTTATGTGCTCAAAGCCAATAACATTCAACTCAAGTTGGGTGACAAGCGTGCATATGCGTGAAAGTGCATCGGCAACTACATTTTCCTTGCCCTTAATGTACTTGATCACATATGGAAAAGATTCAATAAATTCACTCCATTTGGCATGGCCTTCGTTCAATTTAGTTTGACCTTTTAAGTACTTAAGCGTTTCATGATCGGTATGGATGACAAACTCATGAGGTCTAAGATAATGTTCCCAAACATGGAGGACACGCACTAAAGCATACAATTCTTTGTCATACAGGATAGTTAAGTTGAGCACGGAGAGTTTTCACTAAAATAAGCAATGACTCGTTTTTCTTGCATTAAAACTCCGCCAATTCCGGTACCACTCGCATCACAATGAACCTCAAAAGTTTTGTCAAAATTGGGCAAAGCAAGAATTGGAGCATGAGTAAGTAAAGACTTGAGCTCATCAAAAGCGTTGGATTGCAAAGGTCCCCAAACAAAAGGAGTATTCTTCTTACTTAAAGCATGCAAAGGAGCTGCAATGGTGCTAAAAATTTTCACAAATCGACGATAAAAACCTGCAAGACCAAGGAAACTTCGCACTTGTTGCAAATTGGTGGGTTCGGGCCAAGTTTTAATTGCTTTGATCTTAGTTTCATCAACATGAACACCCTTTGAAGAGACAACGAAACCCAAGAAAACCACTTTGTCAACTCCAAAAGTGCATTTTTTCAAGTTGGCATAAAGACTTTCCTTTCGAAGTGTTTGCAAAACAAGCTTAACGTGATCAAGATGCTCTTTCATGGTTTTGCTAAACACAAGAATGTCATCGAAGTAAACCACAACAAAGATTCCAATGTATGGACGAAGTACATGATGCATGAGGCGCACAAAAGTTCCGGCAGCTTCCGACAAACCCATGGGCATAACCAACCATTCATATAAGCCAAATTTTGTTTTGAAAGCAGTTTTCCATTCATCACCCTCATGAATGCGGATTTGATAATAGCCACTTTTAAGATCAATTTTTGAGAAAAAGTTGGCTCCACTAAGTTCATCAAGCATATCATCTAGGCGAGGAATGGGATGCCTATAGCGCACGGTGATAGCATTTATGGGTCTACAATCGGAGCACAAGCGGAAAGTTCCATCGGGCTTAGGCACAAGAATAACGGGAACGGCACAAGGGCTTAAGCTTTCACGTACATGACCGTTGTCGATTAGTTGTTGTACTTGCTGTTGAATCTCCTTGGTTTCTTCGGGATTGACACGGTAGGGAGCTTTGTTTGGAAGTTGATGAGGACACCAATACCATTGTTACACCCACAGCCCCTGCTGCTATACATACTGGACCAATTACTAGAGCTCGCGCACGCCAACTAAATTACCAGGTACTTTCGTTTCTTGGTAATGATTCTAATGTTCATGAGAATATGATGCTGCCTAAATTGGATACAATTGTTTTGCTTACAAATGAAGGGCCTAGCTTGGAGAAGGATGAACATTGGAGCAAGAACAAGCATGGAGATGATGGCATGCACAAGGGGGACAAGAATGGAGTTACAAGTGATGATTTCAGGACTTTGAAGCCACCATAATGAGTGCATGAAGCCTTGGACGAAATATACAAGATGCCACTTCATAAATTTCGTCCAGAGGCTATTCTAGGTGCTGCGTCACCTTATTATTGGGCCAGGCCCATGTAATTTCGAAATACATTAGTATAGGCTATTTTAGAGTCCGTATGTGTGGGAAACAAGAGATAGGGTTAGTTTGGACCCCTCCACCAAGGGCCACGAAATTCACCCCTCTTCCTCCATATATACAGCCCTTAGGGCACCGTTTAGACTTGGGTTTTGTTTAGATTAAAAGTTCGCCATAGCTGCAACCCGCGTGCCGTTTGTGTTCAACGACGACCGGACAAAGGCGTCCAGAACCCCACCTTGATCAATAAAGCTTTCATCTTATATTCGCAATATCCAGATTGCAATCTCAGTTTCTTGCTTGTTCTTCGTTTGCTCGCAGGAAGCAGACCCTCGTGGTCGAGTTGATCGTGCTCGGCGTGGTCAATAACCTCTCGAGTTGGTTTAGCGATTGCTAAGGCGCGACGTCCTCGCACGTTCGTAGTCGGATCGTCAAAGTCGACTTCCACCAAAGCGAAATCCACCATCTCATCGAAAGACGGGACACCTCTGCCTTTATCAGAAGTGGTGCTCCGGGGATGAGGTCGATTCGATGCTCAATATGATGCGGAGCATCCTTACATCATCCCCATGGACTCTACATCAACACCTACAACACCACAAGGACCGATGACTCGAGCACGTGCAAGAGCCCTTGAAACCGAGGTGACATCATTCCTCTCACAACTCTCCTTCGATTCACATGAGACATGGTTACTACCTCAAACGGAAACTCTATGCATACTCAGGCACCAAGGAGTCGACCATGAAGAGGCTAGGAAGCAAGGAGAATAAGAAGCGGAAGACATCTGTGAAGACGGAGAGGAGAAAGCAACCAGGACAGAGAGGCGGACGATCCGGACGGAGGCCGGACGATCCGGACAGAGCCGGAGGTCCGGACGATCCGGCTTAAATCGGCCAAGGCGCAGAACCTCCACGCTGAAGCCGGATCATCCGGACCCCGGCCCGGATCATCCGGATCCCGCCCGGACATCCGGAACACTAGCCGGACGTCCGGCCCTGCGCCGTCACCAGTGAGCACCGGACCATCCGGGCCCCACCGGATCATCCGGACCAGCCGGATCATCCGGACCGTCGCCGGATCATCCGGCCGGCGCTGCTTTGCAGCAGCGTGTTGGGCTGAGCCCATGTACCCCTTCGCCCCAGACTCTATATATAGGACCCCCTCTCCTCCCTTTGAGACTTAGCGTTGGTTTAGCTCAAGTTAGAGATAGAGCTACGCTCATCTATCGGATCTCCTCCTCGTGAGAGACCGCGGCCTCTTCGGAGAAGATCCTCTCGGATACAAGACCCCTTTATGGGAAGATCCCCTCGTGGATTCAAGGCCTCCTCTTGGAGATGAACGGTTCCTTTGTATCCTTACCCTAGTTGACTATGTATCTTGTGGATCTCATGTGTGTATGTTGATCTAGCACTTGTGTGATCGATTCCTTGTTGGTTGAGTGATTCTCTCTCGTTTTCCCCGTGTTTCCCCTCGTGCTTCCGCGTGTTCTTCGTGTTTCCTCCGTAGGATCCCCTCCAAACGTGAAAGATTGACGAATTAGGGTTCCACCCTACATCATATGGTATCATGAGCCACGTTTATCACGTATTTGGAGTCCCTACCCCTCTTTTTCCAGCTTGATTTTGTTGATTTCGTCCTAAATCCGAAAATCCCCACCAAAAATAGCCCCCAAATTTTTTTGTGATTTGTTGGTTTTGATGATGTTTTGTTGTTTTTGATCCGTGGATTCGGTGTGTAACTCGTGGATCTTGTGTTTCCCCACCTTCTCCCCCTCGAAATCCACCCAAAATCCACGAAATCGTCAAATTTTCCCCGTTTTCGAGTTCTTCCCGAGCAGTTCCCGTGCGTGATTGACCTGCCCGGATCATCCGGACCAAGTCCCGGATCATCCGGACATACCCGAATCATCGGCTCTGGCCGGATCATCCGGCTTCCTCTGCCGAAACTGCAGTTCTGCAGTCCACCATCCACCTCCACCACCATCCACACATCCATACATCCTCCCCACCCTATCCACCACCATTTCCACTGGCCAAACCCCAAGACTCAACCTCCGTACTACCATTCGGTTTTGAGTTCGACAATTTGAGTGAGATTTCCGTGTCCTTTTGTGTTTCGGCTATTTAGGCGCGGTGTGACATCAACGACAAACGCTCACTATGGTCGGCTACTCATCTTCGCTACGGACGGTAACATCGACGACATCTTTGTCATACCTTACAATTGCATTGATAACCATCATATACCATCTTTTGCGTTGCTTACCCACCGAGACTAGCCATTGAGTATTGCCGGCAACGTGACTTGTGCACATTAGTTGCATACACCATATCATACATACAATCGAGGTGCATATCTCAAAATCAACTTGTGTGTCACAAAGTTGTCATCGCATACACAATCGCTATCTTAGTTCGTCAAGTTTGCATAAGAAAATAGCTCAAAAGAGAAAGAGCCACTCAAGCTTTTAAGCAAAGAGGAAAGATAAGCAAAGAGCTTATAAGCAACAAGCATAGCATCATACAACATTAAGATTGTCATATAAGATCATCTTGGATCATTGCACCGATACACCATACATATAGCATACGTGGGATAGAGATCGTTGCATTTTTGCCTAGTAGGTTGTGCACAAGCTCCGTATCCGCCTATTGTGGAATCGTGCTAGCGTCTCTCTAGTATTGTGCAACAAGAGCATTTTCGTGGATTCCACATTTTGGCTCACTTTTGGTTTGCACAATCCCATTTATCTATTTGCGTGTGTGTTTCCGTGTACCACTACTTGCTTGGTCTACTTGTTGCATATGCGAATTTGCGAATCTTATTCAACATTTTTGAGTCAAGCTAACGATTGCAATCAATTTTGTGCCACCATCCTAACCAAGCTCCACCAAAAGCTTTTACTTGTGTAGGTGTGAGAATCGACAAGGATCAGTACCAATAGTGCTATTTCATTGTCCGCATTTGAGTGAACTTGATTCATCTTCAACTTCGGTCAAAGGTACATTGGTATTCATTCTTCTCCTTCTACCACTAACAATTTGCTTGAAATGATGGATAGGCCAAGTTCTTCTACAAATCCACTCTTCATTGAGCAAGACGACGACGTGTCATCATACGTCACCAAGAGCCACCTCTTTGGCACGCAACGAGCTCTCCATCAAGAGCAATAAGCAATGAGCGAACGCATCGACAACCTCTCCACCGACTTGCGACTCTCCGAGAAAGCGTACGCGATTACTTCGACAACAAACTCGACACGCACAAGAAAGAGAACGATGCAAGAATGGGCGAGATCCGCGCCTTGTTGGTGAACCGGCGTACTTCTACCTCTTCACACTCAAGACGGAGCCACTCAAGTCGCCACTCCGACGACTCCTTCTCTGACACAAGTACACCGTCATCGAACATTCTTCGTCGAGCCGCGCGTCAAGACCGTCATGCATCTCGCAACCCGCTACACGACAAGAATCTCCAAGAGCAAGTTGATGAAGAGGTTCCTCGTCCTCAATCGAGCCATATGGCGTTTGCTCAAGCTCAAGAACGACAACGTCTTCGCCACCAACAAGAACAAGAACGAGCGCGCCTACACCAAGAGCAACAAGACGCCGAGGCTCAACGTCTTCAACAACAACAACGAGAAGCACAAGCTCTTGAGGCGGAACACGCTCTTCAAGCATCAAGTCGAGCTCTCGCCAACCGCAATCGCGAAAGGCGCAATCAAGAGGAAGCCCTTCGAGAAGAAATACAAGAGAGGAACTACCATCCACGTGCGCAACGTCAAGCCCGACAAGCTCCTCCACAAGCTCCTCAAGCTCAACCTCAACCTCAAGGTCAACAAGAACAAGTTGATCATGGACTTCCTCCTCGCCAAGAGCAACATGAGGATGATTACCCTCCACGTCAAGAACGTCATCATCAAAATCGACCTCAACACAATGAAGAACAACGCTATGGCAAACTCAAGTTCACAATGCCCAAGTTCAATGGAACCAATGATCCCGAAGAATACCTCTCATGGGCATTGAAGGTCGACAAAATCTTTCGTTTGCACAACTATGATGAAGAAAAGAAGATCGCTATGGCATCACTTGAGTTCCAAGACTATGTGCTCATATGGTGGGAACAAATCCTTGAGCGCCGACAAGCAAGAGGTGAACCTCCAATCACCACTTGGGCTCAAATGAAGGATGTCATGCGAGCACGCTTTGTGCCCACCTACTACAACCGTGATCTCTTCAAGAAGCTACAACTCCTCAAGCAAGGAACAAAGAGTGTTGAAGAATACTACAAAGAAATGGAGATTGCCATGATTCGAGCCAATGTCAAGGAAGATGATGAGCAAACAATGGCACGATTCTTGAATGGACTCAACCATCCCATCAAGAAGATCGCCGACTTCCAACCCTACTCCAACCTCATTGAGCTCGTGCATCAAGCTACAAAGGCGGAACGACAAGTGCAAGATGACTTCTGGCACGCCAAGTACTCATCCAAGACATACGGCCTCTCCAACAACCAAGCTTCAACAACCACTTCAACTTCGACATCAACCAAGCCTTTCCCAAGCAACGACGACAAGTCAAGTTACAAGAAAACTTCTACAAGTTCAAGTCGTCCTCCTCCTACTACAAGCAACTCCAAGACGCGTACTTCATCATCTACTCCAACCAATGAGACCGTCAAGACAAGCTCCTTCAAGTGTTTTACTTGCGGCGGCCGAGGCCACAAGTCATATGAATGCACCAACAAGCGTACCATGATACTCAACGACGATGGCACCTACGACTCAATGAGTGAAGATGAAATGGACGCTATTGAGCAAGTGGCCATGCATCAAGCATCAACGAGGATGAAGATGATCAAGTCTTTTGTGATGAAGATACAAGCCCGCTCTTGTTGTATCCAAAGTCTTGACACTTCAACATCACCAAGAAGAAGACCAACGATGCCACATCTTCCACACAAAGGCGGCATCAATCGGAGATCCGTCAAGGTCATCATCGATGGAGGTAGTTGCCACAACTTGGCAAGCGAAGAACTATGCTCCAAGCTCCAATTGGTCAAGAAGAAGCATCCGCAACCATACAAGGTTCAATGGCTAAGTGACTCGGCACTATCTGAGTTGAGCATACGGTCCAAGTATCCTTCAAAATCGGTGCATATGAAGACACTTTGGAGTGTGATGTGGTCCCAATGACCGTTTGCCACCTCCTCCTTGGTCGGCCATGGCAATTCGACCGTGGTGTCTACCACAATGGGCGTACAAATCACTATAGCTTCAAGATGAAAGGCAAAGAATATGTCCTACGACCCATGTCTCCTAGTCAAGTGATAGCCGACAAACAAGCCACCAACCAAAGAGAGAAGAGTGAGAAAGTGAGCCACCAAAAAGTGAGTGAGAGCCACAAGCCAAATTTGAGCGCCTCTTCGCCTAAAGAGAAAAACCTCATACTATTCGCCACCAAACATGAGATGAGAGAAGTGTGTGAGAACCCATCAAGTGTGATGCACTTTGTCCTTGTGTGCAAGGATGGCGAACCAAAAACTAACACCACTCATGAGCTACCTTTGGTGTTTCAATCTCTTTGCAGGAATTTCAAGATGTTTTCCCGATGAGCTACCTCGGGTCTACCTCCTCTTTGAGGCATTGAGCATCAAATCGACCTCATCCCGGGCGCCACTTCCAAACAAAGCTCCCTACCGTGTCAATCCCGAAGAAACCAAGGAGATTCAGCGGCAAGTACAACAACTAATCGACAACGGTCATGTACGTGAAAGCTTAAGCCCTTGTGCCGTGCCGTTATTCTTGTGCCTAAGCCCGATGGAAGTTTCCGCTTGTGCTCGATTGTAGACCCATAAATGCTATCACCGTGCGCTATAGGCATCCCATTCCTCGCTTAGATGATATGCTTGATGAACTTAGTGGAGCCAACTTTTCTCAAAATTGATCTTAAAAGTGGCTATTATCAAATACGCATTCATGAGGGTGATGAATGGAAAACTGCTTTCAAAACAAAATTTGGCTTATATGAATGGTTGGTTATGCCTATGGGTTTGTCGAAGCTCCGGGACTTTTGTGCGCCTCATGCATCATGTACTTCGTCCATACATTGGAATCTTTGTTGTGGTTTACTTCGATGATATTCTTGTGTTTAGCAAAACCATGAAAGAGCATCTTGATCATGTTAAGCTTGTTTTGCAAACGCTTCGAAAAGGAAGTCTTTATGCCAACTTGAAGAAATGCACTTTTGGAGTTGACAAAGTGGTTTTCTTGGGTTTCGTTGTCTCTTCCAAGGGTGTTCATGTTGATGAAACTAAGATCAAAGCAATTAAAACTTGGCCCCAACCCACCAATTTGCAACAAGTGCGAAGTTTCCTTGGTCTTGCAGGTTTTTATCGTCACTTTGTGAAAAACTTTAGCACTATTGCAGCTCCTTTGCATGCTTTGAGTAAGAAGAATACTCCTTTTGTTTGGGGACCTTTGCAATCAAGCGCTTTTGATGAGCTCAAGTCTTTGCTTACTCATGCTCCGATTCTTGCTTTGCCCAATTTGGACAAAACTTTTGAGGTTCATTGTGATGCAAGTGGTACCGGAATCGGCGGAGTTTTAATGCAAGAAAAACGAGTCATTGCTTATTTTAGTGAAAAACTCTCCGGTGCTCAACTTAATTATCCCGTGTATGACAAGGAATTGTATGCTTTAGTGCGTGTCCTCCTTGTTTGGGAACATTATCTTAGACCTCATGAGTTTGTCATCCATACAGATCATGAAACGCTTAAGTACTTAAAAGGTCAAACTAAATTGAACAAGCGTCATGCCAAATGGAGTGAATTTATTGAATCTTTTCCATATGTGATCAAGTATATTAAGGGCAAGGAAAATGTATTTGCCGATGCACTTTCACGCATATGCACGCTTGTCACCCAACTTGAGTTGAATGTTATTGGCTTTGAGCACATAAAAGAGTTGTATGCTAGTGATCCATCTTTTGCACCTCATTATGCTAAATGTTTGACGCGTACATCTTGGGAACAATATTACCTAAAGGATGGATATCTTATGAGAGCTAACAAACTTTGCATACCCGAGTCTTCTCTTCGTTTGCTACTTTTGCAAGAGGCTCATGGAGGTGGACTGATGTAGGGTGGAACCCTAATTCGTCGATCTTTCACGTTTGGAGTGGGATCCCTCGAAGAACACGATGAACACGGGGAAGAACGGGGAGAAATCACAAGGGGAAACACTCAAGAACAAGTCCAAATCACACATCCACTAGACAATCAAACACACAAGATCACAAGGTACATGAACAACAAAGGGAAAGATACAAGGTAAGGTTCATCTCCAAGAGGAGGTCTTGATGATATCCTAGATGGATCTTCCCACAAGGGGGTCTTGATGATATCCCGCAGGATCTTCTCCTAGATGGAGGTCTTGGCCTCCAATGGAGTAGTAGTCGCTCTCTCTCAAGAGTAGAGATAGGTAGGAGCAAAGCTCACATACAAATGAGCTATCCTATTTGCTACCCCTAGAAAGGAGGTGGAGGAGGTCTATTTATAGCCCAAGGGGCGAAGGGGTAAGTGAGGGGCGAAGGGGTACACGGGCTTCGGCACAAGTCACGCACGCAGGCGGGGTCCGGATGATCCGGATGGTGGCCCGGATGATCCGGGTGTCGGGGGTCCGGATGATCAAGGCGACCGTCCGGATGATCCGGCTTCGTCGAGCAGCATCTGTTGTCTTCGGGCCGAATTATCCGGATGATCCGGAGGGTAACCCGGATGATCCGGCCGAGCCCGGATGATCCGGACGGTGGCCCGGATGTCCGGCCTGGCTCCTGCAGCCGCTCCGTCTTCTTCTCCTTTCTTCCGTCTTCTCTTCCACGCTTCCCTCGCGGATGGTGTAGTCGTTCCTTGGCGCTTGCACTCCTCCTCGTCATCCGTGAAGTCCCGACAATACCTACGCATGCACACGGGAGAAGTGTCAAGTAGTATGCCATCCTCGAAGGGGTCAAGTGAGCACGTGTAAAGGAGATGATTCACCTTCGTGTGTGTGAAGTAGATGTCGCACGTGTCACTTGCCAAATGGGCTCTTAACATGGTGATGTCCGTAGGATGCTCCGCATCATCCCCTCCCCTTTGGGAAAGATCTGACCTCGGATCGAAAACCAAATCACCATGGGAAAGAGATGGTGTTGCCGTGTAGAAGTGGTCGATCACCAAGTTCTTGTCATCTTGAAGTTCCAAATGGGCACTCTCCAATGTCGCACCGTCTTGTAATTCCTTCAAAACTAGCAAAGATAACAAGCACTTGGAAAAACAAATGTGGTTGTCGTAAGAGCAAAACCAAGCATTCAAGAGGTGATTCACCCAACAAGTGTTGTCATCAAGCATAGCATATGTTTTGACAAAGAAGTGTGTCATGACATTTGGACATATAAATTGAGCACAATCAAGTACATCATGGGAACAAGCATGTAAATGGGAGGTCAAGATGCAAATATATGTGATAAGTGAACAAGCATCTACCTCAAGGTCATAGCAAGCATGCATAAAGAGCTCAATGAACGGTCTATGGTAGGCATAAGAGTCATTCCCAACACCAAATATAGTGAAATGTCTAAACACATGGGGCAAGTGCAAGACAATCCAAGCATAACGTGCATAGGGTGTCGTGAAGATATCGTGGCACTCAACACAAAGGAAAGAGCAATTGTTCAACATGTGTGAGGCATGAGCATATATGTCATCAACCCAAGAAAGCAAGTAGTGGAACATGGGTGATGCAATATAGCGAGCATTCATAGCTATCAAATCAAGCAAGCTAGTAGTGCGAAGATGCAACATACTAGGAGGAATCATGGCAAACATGGCATTGGTGCAAATAGTGGGCATGAATAATTCACAAGTCATAGCACAAGCATGAAAGCAAGATATGAGTACAATATGATGAATGTATTGGCGAGAGGCCATATGTGAATAGCAATGGGTCATCATGACTCTCCCAACACAACAAGCATCAATAGAATGGGGCACATGATAAACATGGCAAAAGCAACAAGGATCTCCACCAAGCATGCAAATACACATAGGAATATCATAATGGAGAATCATGGGTAGATGCAAACAAGGGTCACAATTGCATGGCAAAGGCATAGAAACAAGCATAGCATGCAAAGTGAACACGGTAAAATGAGCATAATGTGAGAAGTGGTAAATGGCCCATAGCCGTGTGAGAGCCAAGTAGAGGAGTTGTGCGTAGTCCTTGCGCGAAGTGGATGGTGGTAAGGACAATCCACGGGATCCCAAATCGTCATTGCTCTCAAGAGCTCATTTTGTCAACTCGTGGGATTGCGAAGTTGACAAGTATGCATGGGTACCTACACAAAAGAGACACAAACGAAAGAAATTGTGTGTGTGGTAAATGTACACATCATCCATCATGATGTGTATGTGCACGTGTGAGTTAGCACAAGATAAGCATCGCTCAAAGAAATTTGATGCATGGTATAAGAACATGTCATCCATCATGAAAGAATAATGGGGACACAAATTGAGCAAACAAGTATATGGCACATCAAAAGCATGTTTATTCATGGGGAGCATATGGTGCACACATGTATTGGGATCATGCAATGGATGGGATGGATCAAAATCTCCTAAAATGTATGAGGAAACTATGGGGGTCTCCTCATGAGCAATATCGGAAACATCACATGGAGAAAACAGACAACATCCAAAACAATGCATATCCGAAGCTAGGTGGTCATGGCATGGCATATGAGATAAATGATGCAAAGGGAGCATATCAATATCATCACAAGAGAAAAAAATGCCAATAACCATGGTCTTGTCATCTATGCCATATGTGCAAATTGGGTTTATTTTAATGGCATATGCATAGTCACTATGAAGAGATTGCAAATAAGACATATGGTTGATCTCATGCATAGCATATGACAAGTCAAGCGGATTATCAAACATGATGTGACCTAAAGAATTGTCACAAGAAATCCTATGTAACATGGCATCACAACTAATAGACTCCACAATAGAATCATCATACTCATCATAAATGGGCAAATCATCGCATGGGGAAATCATACTAGCATGAAGCATGGCAATAGGTGGATCAACATCATGCAAGAAATCGATGTCAAGAATGTCCACTAGTGGGACTAGAGCATCACCTTCACCTATGTTACCTTTGTCATTCCACTCAAGTGGTGTAGGTGAGGTGGGAAAGACCAAATGGTGGTCATCATCATCATCTTGATGGAACCATGTGGGCGGTGCATCATAATCCACCATGGCCATCGTCTTGTCCAAAGGTAGGACGAAGTAAATCGAGGATCGGCGTCATCATAAATGGGACCTAGCACCAAGCGAGAAGACACAATAGAGGTAGAGGTCAAGTTGTTAGAAATGCAAATGGCCTCACGAGACCTATCAACTATCTCTCTCTCTATGTGGTGGTTCACTCACTCCCTCAAAATAGGTGCACTCAAACTCACGTATGGTGGAGTCACTCATCTCACTCAAGTGGTGGGGGTTGTGGCTCTCCTCACATGGGAATTGTGGCAACTCATCATATATGGGGCTAGAGGTGAAGTCACTCTCACTCTCAATATGGTGGCACAAGTCACTCAAGTCATCATACGTCACCGTGGTCGAAGGGAAAGTCCCATGCTCAACCATCTCATCGTGGTCGCCGTGGATGAAGGCCGAAGATGGCACATCATCACTCTCGTCGTGGATGAAGGCCGAAGATGGCTCAACATCACTCTCGTCGTGGATGAAGGCCGAAGATGGCACATCATCACTCTCGCCTCCTAAGATGGAAGCATCATCCTTGCTCGCGACCTTGTCGCTCGCCTCCAAGGCTTGGTCCTTGGGAGCATCGTCTTGGAGCTCGTCGGGCTTGGACATCTTGGTGGTACTATTCTCATGCTTGTTGTAGAGCTTGGTCGCCGGGAAGTTTGCTTGAGGTGGAGAAGCCTTGGCCTTCATGAGTTCTTGTTCCGCCTTGAGAGCACCAATGTAGTAGTCATCGATGGGCTTGTAGTTCTCGAGGACGATGGTCTTGGAGATGTCGTTGTGCAATCCCATCATGAAGTGGAACTTCATCGAAATGGGGTCGTCCACGCCGGCTCGTCGCAAGCCAATCATCATATCCTTGAAGTACTTGTCGATGGACTTGGATCCTTGGGTGGTGTTCTCCAATTGGCGTCGAAGTTGTTCCGTGTAGGTTGGAGGCACAAACTCTCGCCGCAAAGCTTTCTTCGTCTTGGGCCAACTCATGTCGTAGTACTCCGAAGGTGTGTGAAGCCACCATGCCAATGCGTAGTCGTGGAAGGTTCTTGTGGCGCACTTCACTTGATCTTCGGGACGAACTTGATGTAGCTTGAGGTAGTCGTCCATCAAACGCTCCCACTCGAGGTACTCCTCGGGTTCTTGAGTCCCATAGAAAGGAATCTTGTGGTCGGTGTCGAGGTCGTAGTAGCTCGTGGAAGTCGCGGAGTTGAGCTTGGGTAGCTTCTCTTGAGTGTATTCTTGAGGTGCTTGTTGGCGAAGATGCCGTATGTCCGTGGCGAAGATGCCTTGAAGTCGCTTGGCGAAGATGCCAAGGGAGATGGTGAAGTCGTTGGCGGTTGTTGGTGTTGAGCTCTTGACCTTCACGTTCTTGTTGGTGATGGCGTCGATGCCGATGTGATCTTGCGGAGATGGTAGCTCGGAAGGATGTGCTCTTGAGCGTCTTCTCGAAGATGAGGAAGATCGCTTGTAGGACTTGATGAGGGCCTTGATCTCCTCCATGCGCTTGTCCATCTTGGCGTCGTAGTTGTTGTTCATGGCATCGAACTCGTCGTTGTTCTTGTAGACCGGAAGTGAAATGCCTTGCCTATCCATCACAAGACTCGAGTAGAGGTGAGTAGGAAATGAGATAAACAATACCAAGTTACCTTTTCCCAAAGTTGAGGATGTAACTCGTTTCACTCAATGTGAGATGAAAGAATAGTGGAATTGGTACCGGACTTGTTCACTCACACCTATAAGTAAAGGCTTATGGTAGGGCTCGGTGAGGATAGTGGCACAAAAATTTGATGCAAAATGTTAGCAAGAGTCAATAATGTTGAAAAAGATTCACAAATTCGCAAGTGAAACAAGTAGAACAATAGCAATGAAAGGTACACGGAAACACACACACGGATAGATAAATGGGGTCGTGCAACCAAGGAATGAGCACGAAATGTGGAATCCACGGAAAACGCTCGTGTTGCACAACTCAAGAGAGACGCTAGCACGATTGCTCAATAGGCGCATACGACACTTGTGCACAACCTATAAGATGCAAAATGGATATTCTTTCTATCCCAAGTATGCTATGTATGTATGGTTCCCGGTGTTTCTCTCAAGCATGATATCATATGATGTAGATTTTGGTATGGCTCTTATTTGCAATGGGGGTATGATGGTATGGCACTTGCTCACGAGCTCTTTGCTCTCTTTTTGCTTAAAAGCTTTTTCTTTTTTTTTCTATGGCCACTTTTGCACAATGCACAAACCAAGATAGCAATTGTGTATATGCGGGAACAAACTTGAGGCACAATGGATGATATGATACCAATATGATATGGTATGTATGCAATGGATGGTGGATCACTAATGTGCACAAGTAACGTTGCCGGCAATACTCAAATGGCTAGTCTCGATAGGTAAGTGACGCAAATTGGGCTAGGGGTTAACAATGCAATTGCAAGGTGAAAATACAAAGGTGTCGTCGAGGTTACCATCCTTTGCGATGATGAGTGGCGGTGTTCTTGGTGTAGATACCAAGATGATGGAGACTCGTCCCTAAGTAGCCGAAACACCTTAGGAAACGGAAAAACCGCAAGCTCAAAATCTCAAATGACAAATGTCAAAATGGTGATAGCGGAAAGCGGTGGTGTTGTTGCACTAGGCAATGCAGATGGAATGATGGGCTATACACGAGTCGGAGTTGAAGTTGCCGTCCCTAAGTAGTCGAAACACCTTAGGAGACACAAGCCACAACTCGAAAAAGCTCAAACAACAATTGGGTTAAGTTGGGGTTGTCGGAAGTGTATGGTGGGAAGGTTATGTGGAAGTGGTGGTGGTGGTAGTTGATGAAGAAGCAACCGTCCCTAAGTAGCCAAAACACCTTAGGAGACTCAAGTCACTGCTCAAACAACCTCAAATGCTATGGGGAACGAAATGGGTTACGTTGCGGAAGTCGGTGGAGGTAATGCGGATGATATGGTGGAGGGCCTAGGCAAAGATGCCAAATTTCAGAAAAGTTGATGGTGTCAAATGGTGTTGGTGGTATTTTTGTGGGATAGGGGATGTCAATAGCTTCAAAACGAGCTAAAGAACGTCAAAATCGGAGTTCGGATGAATTAGTTATGGACAAAACAAGATTTCAGCCGTGTCAGTTTTCAGTGTAACCGGACATCCGGGAGGAGGTCCAGCTCATCCGGGCTATGTCCGGATGATCCGGGAGGACATCCGGATGATCCGGGTTCGTCAGCGCCGGTTCTGTTTTTCGGGTGCGCGATTTATCCGGACGTCCGGGGGGGCGTCCAGCTGATCCGGGCTTGGTCCGGATGATCCGGGAGATGTTCCGGATGATCCGGGTGATGAGGACATCAATACCATTGTTACACCCACAGCCCCTGCTGCTATACATACTGGACCAATTACTAGAGCTCGCGCACGCCAACTAAATTACCAGGTACTTTCGTTTCTTGGTAATGATTCTAATGTTCATGAGAATATGATGCTGCCTAAATTGGATACATTTGTTTTGCTTACAAATGAAGGGCCTAGCTTGGAGAAGGATGAACATTGGAGCAAGAACACACATGGAGTTGATGGCATGCGCAAGGGGATCAAGAACGGAGTTACAAGTGATGATTTCAGGACTTTGAAGCCACCATAAGGAGTGCATGAAGCCTTGGACGAAATATACAAGATGCCACTTCATAATATTCGTCCATAGGCTATTCTAGGTGCTGCGTCACCTTATTATTGGGCCAGGCCCATGTAATTTCGAAATACATTAGTATAGGCTATTTTTAGAGTCCGTATGTGTGGGGAAACAAGAGATAGGGTTAGTTTCGGACCCCTCCACCAAGGGCCACGAAATTCACCCCCTCTTCCTCCATATATACAGCCCTTAGGGCACCGTTTAGACGAGGGGTTTTGTTTAGATCAAAAGTTCGCCATAGCTGCAACTTCGCGTACTTCGTTTGTGTTCAACGACCAGACAAAGGCGTCACGGAACCCCACCTTGATCAATAAAGCTTTCATCTTATATTCGCAATATCCAGATTGCAATCTCAGTTTCTTGCTTGTTCTTCGTTTGCTCGCAGGAAATAGACCCTCGTGGTCAGGTTGATCGTGCTCCGGCGTGGTCAATAACCTCTCGGAGTTGGTTTAGCGATTGCTATAGCGGCGTCCTCCTCGCCTTCGTAGTCGGATCGTCAAAGTCGACTTCCACCAAAGCGAAATCCACCATCTCATCGAAAGGCGGGACACCTCTGCCTCTATCAAGTGGTATCAGATTTCCAGGTTGCTCGGTGAGATTTTACGATTTTTCGTAGTTTAGATCGAGTCTGTTCTTCATACCTATAGTCCACGAAAAAGCCAAAAAAAATTAGGGTTAGTTCATCCCATCCGAACCAATCGAGCCTTTGCATAATCTTTTTCGTATTTGCTTTGTTGAATTTGCGGTTGCATCGTCGTGTCAAGTTGCTGGTCTTAGAGTCTAGTCTTTTAGAGTTTGAGTTACGGTCATAAGTTGTCACGCGCGCCGCACCACCTCCATTATCATCGCCATACGCCATCTACCACCACCGCTTATCCGCCACCGCTTGAATCCGTATCCATATACCACCACCGCTGCCATATATCACCACCGCTGCCATCGACCACCATATATCCACCACCAATCCGAGTCCCTTGCATATTAGGTTTGTTTTGGGATCCATCTAGTTTTCCGATTCGTGTTTCCTTGTGCGAGTAGGTTTGATTCCAGCAATCTTTGCCGTCCGTAGAAGAGGTTGGTTTCAAAAAAAAAAACGCACGGGATAAAAAATTTTCGGCTATCCTATTTTAGGTGTTTCTAAGCGTATTGAGCGATCGCCGTTATAGAAAGTTTTTTGACCCGTTTCGATTTTGGGTCAGGCGATCGAAAAAAAAAAAAAATTGGTCGAAAAATTTCGTGCCCATCTGTCGGTTTGACTGGGAAGAGTTTTGAGACACTCGCCATTATAGTGATTTTTAAAAAAAAAAAAAAGCAGCGAAAAAAAAAAAGCAAAAAAAAAAAAAAAAGCGAAAAAAAATTCAGAGTGTGCTTTTCCTTTGTTTAGGTGCATCGTCGTGATTTTGTTAGTGTTCTAGGCTCGCGTCTCTAGCACGGTCTAGCCTAGGACCAGCACCTGACCGTCGTTGAGCGTTTATTCAACTTTGCATCTCTGATTTGATTATTGTGACCCTTTTGCTACCATATTATAAGCCTTCCCAGCTCCACATACATCTCGTCGTGCGTTTGATTCTCCCAGTAATCGCTATAGCCAAGCTTTGAGAGTTTTGACTACAACGGTTGCCGATCACCACCACTCTGCTGGGTAAGAACTGGTAAGAATTTGAGATTTGCTTCACGGATTTGTGACTGTCCACCACACCACCACCACCACTTCCTAGTAGTCTCAGAGGATCATATTCTTGTGTGTTTCTATTGCTGCTAACCATGGCAGGAACACAGGCCGATGAGACTGATTGGGAGAGAACGACAAACAAACAGCTACATGATAAGTTTCAGCAAATGATGATTGGACAGGTGCAAGATGTGGTAAACAGATTTGACGAGGCCATGGAGAAGATAGATGGCATTGAGAAGGCGTTTGAAACAAAGCTTGATAGCAAGTTTGATGAATTGCTCATGCGTTTTCCACAACCACCGCCGGCTGCACCTATCGCACCTCTGCAGCGACAACAACTCGCCCCTTCCGAATCAGTATGGGCGAGCTCAGCGTGTTCCTCTTGAGCGAGGACAAAATTCTGGTGCCGCTACTACTCTGTTGGTGCTTCTTTGGCTCCTGCTCTGTCTTTGCTGGTACCGAGGAGGATGATTATGTGGGAGATTACGAGGAGGAGGTTGATCAACATCGAACTACGTGCAACCACCAGCACCACAACCACCAGGTCGTCCACATGCAAATAATGGCAATGCTAGGGCTCCCCTCAGTGCGAGATCATGACCATCTCCTAAACTGAAATTGAATATTCCACCATTTGAGGGTAGATATGTTCCGATATATATCTTACTTGGGAGTTAGAAACTGAACAACGATTTACATGTTTACAATATCACGAGGAGAGCGTGTTCTGCTGCTGTTTGTGCTTTCACTAGCTTTGCATGTGTTTGGTGGTCGAACATTGTAGATTATATCCTGTTCCAGCTACTTGGGCTGCTTTGAAAACTGCTATGCGTACTCGTTGGGTTCCACCATATTATCAACGTGAATTACTTCAAAAATTGCAGCGCTTAAGACAAGGAAAAAATTCTGTAGAAGAATATTATCGGGAATTACAAACCGGCTTGATTAGATGTGGTATTGTTGAGGAGAATGAAGCTATGCTTGCACGTTTTCGGGTGGATTAAATAGAGATTCAGACCATTCTAGACTATAAGGATTATAATAATATCACTCGTTTATTCCATCTTGCTTGTAAAGCTGAGCGTGAAGTCTTGAGGATCGACATGGCATTGGCGCCGCACTAACTTTTCTCGCAGGTCGACCTTCATCATGGACACCACGTGCATCATCTACTTCCTTTGCACCATCACCTCCTTGGTGCCACCTCCAACCGTGATACAAGAAAGCAGGCACAACCACCACTATCTGCCAAGAGCACACCTGCTGGGCCTGCATGAGCTCTTCTTCCATGGCGTCAACAGGGCACACAAGTGATATTATTTGTCGTCGTTGTAAGGGAAGAGGACATTTTCGAGAGAATGCAAATCTCAGCGTGTGATGATTGCTCACGAGGATGGTGGGTATGAGTCCGCTAGTGACTATGATGAGGAGACTTTGGCTCTTATTACACATGAGGAACACGGTGGAGATGATTCGATCATGAGACACAATACATGGCTCTGAAGATCTTGTGGTATGAATGTTTAGTTGCTCAACGTGTTTTGAGTGTGCAGGTTACACAAACTGAGCAAAATCAGAGGCATAATTTGTTCCATACAAAGGAGTTGTGAAGGAACGTTCTATTAGCGTCATCATAGATGGAGGAGCTGCAACAACTTGGCTAGCATGGAGATGGTGGAGAAGCTATCTCTCACCACAAGACCACATCCACATCCTTACTACATCCAATGGTTCAACAACAGCGGCAAGGTTAAGGTAACACGTCTTTGTTCGTGTGCATTTTAGTATCTCTACATATGCTGATTATGTTGATTGTGATGTGGTACCTATGCAAGCATGTTCCTTGTTACTTGGTAGACCATGGCAATTTGATAAAATTCTGTACACCATGGTAGAAACAATCAGTATACTCTTGTTCATAAGGATAAAATATTACTTTGCTTCCTATGACTCCTGAGTCCATTTTGAAAGATGATATTAATAGAGCTAATAAAGCAAAACAGGAGAAAAATAAGAGTGAAAATCAGATTGTGGCAAAAGAATTTGAGCAACACATGAAGCCTATTAATAAATCATCTCTGTTGCTTCTGAAATTAAATTGAAAAGTGCATGTTTACTTGCCACCAAATCTGATATTGATGAGTTAGATTTTAGCAAATCTCTTTGCTATGCTTTTGTGTGCAAAGAGGCATTATTTTCATTCGAGGGCGTGCCTTCCTCTTTGCCCCCGCTGTCACTAACATTTTGCGGGGAGTTCACGACGTCTTTCCACAAGGCGTGCCACCGGATTACCACCTATTCGAGGGATTGAGCATCAAATTGACTTAATTCCGGTGCATCGTTACCAACCGTGCACCATACGGTACCAATCCGGAGGAGACGAAGGAGATTATCGTCAAGTACAGGAGCTGCTCGACAAAGGTTATATACGCGAATCCCTTAGTCCTTGTGCTGTTCCTATTATTCTAGTGCGAAAAAGGATGGTACGTCACGTATGTGTGTTGATTGTAGAGGCATTAATAATATTACTATTCGTTATCGTCACCCTATTCCTAGGCTAGATGATATGCTTGATGAATTGAGTGGCTCTACAATATTCTCCAAAGTTGATTTGCGTAGTGGATACCATCAAATTCGTATGAAATTGGGAGATGAATGGAAAACAGCATTTAAAACTAAGTTTGGATTATATGAGTGGTTAGTCATGCCTTTTGGGTTAACTAATGCACCTAGTACTTTCATGAGATTAATGAGCGAAGTTTTACGTGCTTTCATTGGACGATTTGTGGTAGTTTATTTTGATGATATACTGATTTATAGCAAATCTTTGGAAGAACATTTGGAACATTTACGTGCTGTTTTTAATGCTCTCGTGATGCACGTTTGTTTGGTAACCTTGGGAAGTGCACCTTTTGCACCGACCGAGTATCTTTTCTTGGCTATGTTGTTACTCCACAGGAATTGAAGTTGATAAAGCCAAGATTGAAGCTATTGAGAGTTGGCGCAGCCCAAAGCGGTCACACAAGTGAGGAGTTTCCTTGGCCTCGCTGGTTTCTATAGGCGTTTTTGAGAGATTTCAGCACCATTGCTGCACCTCTCAACGAGCTTACAAAGAAGGATGTGCCTTTTGTTTGGGGTACCGCATGGGAAGAAGCCTTCACGGTATTGAAAGTTAAGTTGACACATGCTCCTTTACTCCAACTTCCTGATTTTAATAAAACTTTTGAGCTTGAATGTGATGCTAGTGGAATTGGATTAGGAGGTGTGTTATTACAAGATGGCAAACCTGTTGCATACTTTTCGAAAAATTGAGTGGGCCTAGTCTGAATTACTCTACTTATGATAAAGAATTATATGCTCTTGTTAGGACTTTAGAAACATGGCAACATTATTTATGGCCCAAAGAATTTGTTATACATTCTGATCATGAATCTTTGAAACATATTAAAAGTCAAGCTAAACTGAATCGTAGACATGCTAAATGGGTTGAATTCATTGAGACTTTCCCTTATGTCATTAAACACAAGAAGGGTAAAGAAAATGTTATTGTTGATGCATTGTCTCGTCGCTATACTATGCTTTCACAACTTGACTTCAAAATATTTGGTTTGGAGACCATCAAAGATCAATATGTGCATGATGCTGATTTTAAAGATGTATTGCAGAATTGTAAAGAAGGAAGAACATGGAACAAGTTTGTCGTTAATGATGGATTTGTGTTCGTGCTAACAAGCTATGCATTCCAGCTAGCTCCGTTCGTCTTTTGTTGTTGCAGGAGGCGCATGGAGGAGGACTAATGGGACACTTTGGCGTGAAGAAGACGGAGGACGTACTTGCTACACATTTCTTTTGGCCAAAGATGAGATGGGATGTTGAGCGTTTTATTGCTCGCTGCACTACATGTCAAAAAGCTAAGTCACGACTCAATCCTCATGGTTTATATATGCCTTTGCCTGTACCTAGTGTTCCTTGGGAGGATATATCTATGGACTTTGTTTTAGGTTTACCTAGAACAAAGAAGGGGAGGGATAGCATATTTGTTGTCGTGGATAGATTCTCAAAATGGCACACTTTATACCATGTCATAAAAGCGATGATCTTTGTCAATGTTGCTGATTTGTTCTTTCGTGAAATTATTCGCTTGCATGGTGTGCCAAATACTATTGTTTCAGATCGTGATACTAAATTTCTTAGCCACTTTTGGAGATGTTTATGGGCTAAGTTGGGGACTAAACTGCTTTTTAGTACTACTTGTCACCCCCAAACTGATGGACAAACTGAAGTAGTCAATAGAACATTGTCTACTATGCTTAGGGCTGTTCTAAAGAAAAATAAGAAAATGTGGGAGGAATGCTTGCCTCATATTGAATTTGCTTATAATCGTTCATTGCATTCTACTACTAAGATGTGCCCTTTTGAAGTTGTGTATGGTTTCCTACCTCGTGCACCAATTGATTTGTTGCCTCTTCCATCTTCGGAGAAGGTTAATTTTGATGCTAAAGAACGTGCTGAATTGATTTTAAAAATGCATGAGTTAACTAAGGAAAACATTGAGCGTATGAATGCTAAATATAAACTTGCTGGAGATAAGGGTAGAAAACATGTTGTGTTTGCACCGGAGATCTTGTTTGGTTACATTTGCGTAAGGATAGATTTCTGATTGGCGCAAATCAAAGCTAATGCCACGTGCTGCTGGTCCCTTTAAGGTGTTGGAGAAAGTAAATGATAATGCATATAAACTTGAGCTGCTGCAGATTTTGGGGTTAGTCCCACTTTTAACATTGCAGATTTGAAGCCATATTTGGGTGAGGAAGATGAGCTACCGTCGAGGACGACTTCATTTCAAGAAGGGAGGATGATGAGGACATCAATACCATTGTTACACCCACAGCCCCTGCTGCTATACATCTTGGACCAATTACTAGAGCTCACAAGACGCCAACTAAATTACGGTACTTTCGTTTCTTGGTAATGATTCTAATGTTCATGAGAATATGATGCTGCCTAAATTGGATACATTTGTTTTGCTTACAAATGAAGGGCCTAGCTTGGAGAAGGATGAACATTGGAGCAAGAACACACATGGAGTTGATGGCATGCGCAAGGGATCAAGAACGGAGTTACAAGTGATGATTTCAGGACTTTGAAGCCACCATAAGGAGTGCATGAAGCCTTGGACGAAATATACAAGATGCCACTTCATAATATTCGTCCATAGGCTATTCTAGGTGCTGCGTCACCTTATTATTGGGCCAGGCCCATGTAATTTCGAAATACATTAGTATAGGCTATTTTAGAGTCCGTATGTGTGGGGAAACAAGAGATAGGGTTAGTTTGGACCCCTCCACCAAGGGCCACGAAATTCACCCCTCTTCCTCCATATATACAGCCCTTAGGGCACCGTTTAGACGAGGGTTTTGTTTAGATCAAAAGTTCGCCATAGCTGCAACCGCGTGCCGTTTGTGTTCAACGACTGGACAAAGGCGCCACGGAACCCCACCTTGATCAATAAAGCTTTCATCTTATATTCGCAATATCCAGATTGCAATCTCAGTTTCTTGCTTGTTCTTCGTTTGCTCGCAGGAAATAGACCCTCGTGGTCGGAGTTGATCGTGCTCGGCGTGGTCAATAACCTCTCGGAGTTGGTTTAGCGATTGCTAAGGCGCGACGTCCTCGCACGCTCGTAGTCGGATCGTCAAAGTCGACTTCCACCAAAGCGAAATCCACCATCTCATCGAAAGACGGGACACCTCTGCCTCTATCACCGGGCAAGTCAATCCGCTCGGGATTTGCTCGTGGAGACGAAATTTTGGGCGGAAATTGGGGATTTTCGGGGCAAAATTGAGGAGATTTTGTGGATGGAAGGTGGGGAAACTTGGGGAAATGCTAGATCCAATTGAAACCAAGCAAATCCACGGATCAAAATCAACAAAACATCATCAAACCAACAAATCACAAAAAAATTTGGGGGCTATTTTTGGTGGGGATTTTCGGATTTAGGACGAAAACAACAAAATCAAGCTAGAAATCACGGGGTAGGGGCTCCAAAAACGTGATCAACGTGGCTCATGATACCATATGATGTAGGGTGGAACCCTAATTCGTCGATCTTTCACGTTTGGGTGGGATCCTCAAGAACACGATGAACACGGGAAGAACGGGAGAAATCACAAGGGGAAACACTCAAGAACAAGTCCAAATCACACATCCACTAGACAATCAAACACACAAGATCACAAGGTACATGAACAACAAAGGGAAAGATACAAGGTAAGGTTCATCTCCAAGAGGAGGTCTTGATGATATCCTAGATGGATCTTCCCACAAGGGGGTCTTGATGATATCCCGCAGGATCTTCTCCTAGATGGAGGTCTTGGCCTCCAATGGAGTAGTAGTCTCTCTCTCTCAAGAGTAGAGATAGGTAGGAGCAAAGCTCACATACAAATGAGCTATCCTATTTGCTACCCCTAGAAAGGAGGTGGAGGAGGTCTATTTATAGCCCAAGGGGCGAAGGGGTAAGTGAGGGGCGAAGGGGTACACGGGCTTCGGCCCAAGTCACGCACGCAGGCGGGGTCCAGATGATCCGGATGGTGGCCCGGATGATCCGGGTGTCGGGGGTCCGGATGATCCGGGCGACCGTCCGGATGATCCGGCTTCGTCGAGCAGCTTCTGTTGTCTTCGGGCCGAATTATCCGGATGATCCGGAGGGTAACCCGGATGATCCGGCCGAGCCCGGATGATCCGGACGGTGGCCTGGATGTCCGGCCTGGCTCCTGCAGCCGCTCCGTCTTCTTCTCCTTTCTTCCGTCTTCTCTTCCACGCTTCCCTCGTGGATGGTGTAGTCGTTCCTTGGCGCTTGCACTCCTCCTCGTCGTCCGTGAAGTCCCGACAATACCTACGCATGCACATGGGAGAAGTGTCAAGTAGTATGCCATCCTCGAAGGGGTCAAGTGAGCACGTGTAAAGGAGATGATTCACCTTAGTGTGTGTGAAGTAGATGTCGCACGTGTCACTTGCCAAATGGGCTCTTGACATGGTGATGTCCGTAGGATGCTCCGCATCATGGACTCATGGGACACTTTGGACGCGACAAGACTTTCGCCACGCTCTCCAAGAACTACTTTTGGCCAAAGATGTTTCGAGACGTCTCACGCTTCACCACAAGATGCTCAACATGCCGCAAAGCTAAGTCAAAAGCTCAATCTCATGGTCTTTACATGCCTCTTCCTATTCCTTATCAACCTTGGGAAGACATTAGCATGGACTTTGTACTTGGTTTGCCTAAAACTCAAAATGGAAAGGACTCCGTATTTGTTGTTGTGGACAGATTTTCCAAAATGGCACATTTCATTCCTTGCAACAAAGTAGACGATGCTTCACATATTGCAAATCTATTTTGTAGGGAAATCTTGCGCCTCCATGGAGTACCAAAGTCAATCGTCTCTGACCGCGACGTCAAGTTCTTGAGTTACTTTTGGAAAACTCTTTGCGCCAAGCTCGGAATCAAGCTCTTGTTCTCCTCCGCATACCATCCTCAAACCGACGGCCAAACGGAGGTGACAAACCGGACGCTCTCCACTCTACTTCGCCTGTTGATCAAGAAGAACATCAAGGAGTGGGAGGCGTGTCTACCCATCGCCGAGTACGCCTACAACCGCGCAAGACATTCGACGACCGGCAAGTCCCCCTTCGAGATCGTCTACGGCTTTGGTAGAGGCAAAGGTGTCCCGTCTTTCGATGAGATGGTGGATTTCGCTTTGGTGGAAGTCGACTTTGACGATCCGACTACGAGCGTGCGAGGACGTCGCGCCTTAGCAATCGCTAAACCAACTCTGAGAGGTTATTGACCACGCCGGAGCACGATCAACCTGACCACGAGGGTCTGTTTCCTGCGAGCAAACGAAGAACAAGCAAGAAACTGAGATTGCAATCTGGATATTGCGAATATAAGATGAAAGCTTTATTGATCAAGGTGGGGTTCTGTGACGCCTTTGTCTGGTCGTTGAACACAAACGAAGTACGCGAAGTTGCAGCTATGGCGAACTTTTAATCTAAACAAAACCCAAAGTCTAAACGACGCCCTAAGGGCTGTATATATGGGGGAAAAGGAGGGAATTTCGAGGCCCTTGAGGATGGGGTCCGAAACCAACCCTAACTCTTGTTTCCCCACATATACGGACTCTAAAAATTAGCCTATACTCAAGTATTTCGAAATTACATGGGCCTGGCCCAATAATAAGGTGACGCAGCACCTAGAATAGCCTATGGACGAATATTTTGAAGTGGCATCTTGTATATTTCGTCCAAGGCTTCATGCACTCCTTATGGTGGCTTCAAAGTCCTGAAATCATCACTGGTAACTCCGTTCTTGATCCCCTTGGGCATGCCATCAACTCCATGCGTGTTCTTGCTCCAATGTTCATCCTTCTCCAAGCTAGGCCCTTCATTTGTAAGCAAAACAAATGTATCCAATTTAGGCAGCATCATATTGTCATGAACATTAGAATCATTACCAAGAAACGAAAGTACCTGGTAATTTAATTGGCGTCTTGTGAGCTCTAGTAATTGGTCCCGATATGTAACAAAGTAGGGGTTGTGGGTGTAACAATGGTATTGATGTCCTCATCATCCTCCCCTTCTTGAAATGAAGTCGTCCTCGACGGCAGCTCATCTTCCTCACCCAAATAAGGCTTCAAATCTGCAATGTTAAAAGTGGGACTAACCCCAAAATCATCAGGCAGCTCAAGTTTATATGCACTATCATTTATTTTCTCCAACACCTTAAAGGGACCAGCAGCACGTGGCATTAGTTTTGATTTGCGCAAATCAGGAAATCTATCCTTACGCAAATGTAACCAAACAAGATCTCCAGATGCAAACACAACATGTTTTCTACCCTTATCTCCAGCAAGTTTATATTTAGCATTCATATGCTCAATGATTTCCTTAGTTAACTCATCCATTTTTAAAATCAATTCAGCACGTTCTTTAGCATCAAAATTAACCTTATCTGAAGATGGAAGAGGCAACAAATCAATAGGTGCACGAGGTAGGAAACCATACACAACTTCAAGAGGGCACATCTTAGTAGTAGAATGCAATGAACGATTATAAGCAAATTCAATATGAGGCAAGCATTCCTCCCATATTTTCTTATTATTCTTTAGAACAGCCCTAAGCATAGTAGACAATGTTCTATTGACTACTTCAGTTTGTCCATCAGTTTGGGGGTGACAAGTAGTACTAAAAAGCAGTTTAGTCCCCAACTTAGCCCATAAACATCTCCAAAAGTGGCTAAGAAATTTAGTATCACGATCTGAAACAATAGTATTTGGCACACCATGCAAGCAAATAATTTCACGAAAGAACAAATCAGCAACATTAACAAAGATCATCGCTTTTATGACATGGTATAAAGTGTGCCATTTTCGAGAATCTATCCACGACAACAAATATGCTATCCTCCCTTCTTTGTTCTAGGTAAACCTAAAACAAAGTCCATAGATATATCCTCCCAAGGAACACTAGGTACAGAGCAAAGGCATATATAAACCATGAGGATTGAGTCGTGACTTAGCTTTTTGACATGTAGTGCAACGAGCAATAAAACGCTCAACATCCCGCCTCATCTTTGGCCAAAAGAAATGTGTAGCAAGTACGTCCTCCGCCTTCTTCACGCCAAAGTGTCCCATTAGTCCTCCTCCATGCGCCTCCTGCAACAACAAAAGACGAACGGAGCTAGCTGGAATGCATAGCTTGTTAGCACGAACACAAATCCATCATTAACGACAAACTTGTTCCATGTTCTTCCTTCTTTACAATTCTGCAATACATCTTTAAAATTAGCATCATGCACATATTGATCTTTGATGGTCTCCAAACCAAATATTTTGAAGTCAAGTTGTGAAAGCATAGTATAGCGACGAGACAATGCATCAGCAATAACATTTTCTTTACCCTTCTTGTGTTTAATGACATAAGGGAAAGTCTCAATTAATTCAACCCATTTAGCATGTCTACGATTCAGTTTAGCTTGACTTTTAATATGTTTCAAAGATTCATGATCGAATGTATAACAAATTCTTTGGGCCATAAATAATGTTGCCATGTTTCTAAAGTCCGAACAAGAGCATATAATTCTTTATCATAAGTAGAATAATTCAGACTAGGCCCACTCAATTTTTCAGAAAAGTATGCAACAGGTTTGCCATCTTGTAATAACACACCTCCTAATCCAATTCCACTAGCATCACATTCAAGCTCAAAAGTCTTATTAAAATCAGGAAGTTGGAGTAAAGGAGCATGTGTCAACTTATCTTTCAACACCGTGAAGGCTTCTTCCCGTGCGGTACCCCAAACAAAAGGCACATCCTTCTTTGTAAGCTCATTGAGAGGTGCAGCAATGGTGCTGAAATCTCTCACAAAACGCCTATAGAATCCAGCGAGGCCAAGAAAACTCCTCACTTGTGTGACCGTTTTGGGCTGCGGCCAACTCTCAATAGCTTCAATCTTGGCTTTATCAACTTCAATTCCCTGTGGAGTAACAACATAGCCAAGAAAAGACACTCGGTCGGTGCAAAAGGTGCACTTCCCAAGGTTACCAAACAAACGTGCATCACGTAGAGCCTTAAAAACAGCACGTAAATGTTCCAAATGTTCTTCAAAAGATTTGCTATAAATCAGTATCTCATCAAAATAGACTACCACAAATCGTCCAATAAAAGCACGTAAAACTTCGTTCATTAATCTCATGAAAGTACTAGGTGCATTAGTTAACCCAAAAGGCATGACTAACCACTCATATAATCCAAACTTAGTTTTAAATGCTGTTTTCCATTCATCTCCCAATTTCATACGAATTTGATGGTATCCACTACGCAAATCAACTTTGGAGAATATTGTAGAGCCACTCAATTCATCAAGCATATCATATAGCCTAGGAATAGGATGACGATAACGAATAGTAATATTATTAATGCCTCTACAATCAACACACATACGCGATGTACCATCCTTTTTCGCACTAGAATAATAGGAACAGCACAAGGACTAAGGGATTCGCGATATAACCTTTGTCGAGAAGCTCTTGTACTTGACGATAATCTCCTTTCGTCTCCTCTGGATTGGTACGGTATGGCGACGGTTTGGCAGTGAAGCACCGGAATTAAGTCAATCTGATGCTCAATCCCTCGAATAGGCGGTAATCCGGTGGCACGCCTTGTGGAAAGACGTCGTGAACTCCCTGCAAAATGTTAGTGACAGCAGGAGGCAAAGAGGAAGGCACGTCCTCGAATGAAAATAATGCCTCTTTGCGCACAAAAGCATAGCAAACAGATTTGCTAAAATCTAGCTCATCAATATCAGATTTAGTGGCAAGTAAACATGCACTTTTCAATTTAATTTCAGAAGCAACACTAGATGGTTTACTATTAAGCTTCATATGTTGCTCAAATTCTTTTGCCACTATCTGATTTTCACTCTTATTTTTCTCCTGTTTTGCTTTATTAGCTCTATTAATATCATCTTTCAAAATGGACTCAGGAGTCATAGGAAGCAAAGTAATATTTTTATCCTTATGAACAAGAGTATACTGATTATTTCTACCATGGTGTACTGAATTTTTATCAAATTGCCATGGTCTACCAAGTAATAAGGAACATGCTTGCATAGGTACCACATCACAATCAACATAATCAGCATATGTAGAGATACTAAAATGCACACGAGCGAGACGTGTTACCTTAACCTTGCCGCTGTTGTTGAACCATTGAATGTAGTAAGGATGTGGATGTGGTCTTGTGGTGAGAGATAGCTTCTCCACCATCTCCATGCTAGCCAAGTTGTTGCAGCTCCCTCCATCTATGATGACGCGAATATAACGTTCCTTCACAACTCCCTTTGTATGGAACAAATTATGCCTCTGATTTTGCTCAGCTTGTGTAACTTGCACACTCAAAACACGTTGAGCAACTAAACATTCATACCTGTCAGCATATTCAGCAGCCATGTATTGTGTCTCATGATCAGGATCATCTCCACCGTGTTCCTCATGTGTAATAAGAGCCAAAGTCTCCTCATCATAGTCACTAGCGGACTCATACCCACCATCCTCAGTAGCAATCATCACACGCTGAGATTTGCATTCTCTCGCAAAATGTCCTCTTCCCTTACAACGACGACAAATAATATCACTTGTGTGCCCTGTTGACGCCATGGAAGAAGAAGAGCTCTGTGCAGGCCCAGCAGGTGTGCTCTTGGTAGATAGTGGTGGTTGTGCCTGCTTTCTTGTATCACGGTTGGAGGTGGCACCCGACGGAGGTGCCGGTGTAGCAGAACGTGTGGAAGTAGATGATGCACGTGGTGTCCATGATGAAGGTCGACCTGCAGAAAAGTTAGTCCGCGCCAATGCCTATTGATCCTGCACTTCACGCTCATCTTTACAAGCAAGATGGAATAAACGAGTGATATTATTATAATCCTTATAGTCTAGAATGGTCTGAATCTCTCTATTTAATCCACCCAGAAAACGTGCAAGCATAGCTTCATTCTCCTCAACAATACCAAATCTAATCAAGCCAGTTTGTAATTCCTGATAATATTCTTCTACAGATTTTTCCTTGTCTTAAACGCTGCAATCTTTGAAGCAATTCACGTTGATAATATGGTGGAACCCAACGAGTACGCATAGCAGTTTTCAAAGCAGACCAAGTAGCTGGAACAGGATATAATCTACAATGTTCAGACCACCAAACACATGCAAAGCTAGTGAAAGCACAAACAGCAGCAGGAACACGTCTCTCCTTAGGATATTGTAAACATGTAAATCGTTGTTCAGTTTCTAACTCCCAAGTAAGATATATATCAGAACATATCTACCCTCAAATGGTGGAATATTCAATTTCAGTTTAGGGAGATGGTCATGATCTCGCACTGAGGGGAGCCCTAACATTGCCATTATTTGCATGTGGACGACACCGGTGGTTGTGGTGCTGGTGGTTGCACGTAGTTCGATGTTGATCAACCTCATCCTCGTAATCTCCCACATAATCATCCTCGTCGGTACCAGCAGCAGCAGCAGAGAGGAGCCAAAGAAGCACCAACAGCAGTAGCAGCGGCACCAGAATTTTGTCCTGGCTCAATAGGAACACGCTGAGCTCGTCCATACTGATTCGGAAGGGGGCGTAGTTGTTGTCGTTGCAGAGGTGCGATAGGTGCGGCCGGCGGTGGTTGTGGAAAACGCGCGAGCAATTCATCAAACTTGCTATCAAGCTTTGTTTCAAACGTCTTCTCAATGCCATCTATCTTCTCCATGTCCTCGTCAAATCTGTTTAGCACATCTTGCACCTGTCCAATCATCATTTGCTGAAACTTATCATGTAGCTATTGGTTCGTCAGGTTCTCCCAATCAGTCTCATCGGCTTGTGATCCTGCCATGGTTAGCAGCAATAGAAACACACAAGAATATGATCCTACAGACTACTAGGAAGTGGTGGTGGTGGTGTGGTGGACAGTCACAAATCCGTCAAGCAAATCTCAAATTCTTACCAGTTCTTACCCAGCAGCAGGCGGTGATCGGCAACCGTTGTAGTCAAAACTCTCAAAGCTTGGATATAGCGATTACCAGGGAGAATCAAACGCACGACGTAGATGTATGTGGAGCTGGGAAGGCTTATAATATGGTAGCAAAAAAAAGGTCAGCAATAATCAATTCAGAGATGCAAAGTTGAATAAACGCTCAACGACGGTACTGTGCTGGTCCTAGGCTAGACCGTGCTAGAGACGCGAGCCTAGAACACTAACAAAATCACGGCGCTGCACGTAAACAAGGGAAAAGCACACTCTGGATTTTTTTTTCTCCTCTTTTTTTTGCGCTGCTCTTTTTTTTTGCGAAAAATCACTATAATGGCGAGTGTCTCAAAACTCTTCCCAAGTCAAACTGACAGGATGGGCACGAAATTTTTCGACCAATTTTTTTTTCGACTGCCCGGACCCAAAAACTGGAAACGGATCAAAAAAAACTTTCTATAACGGTGACTGGCTCAATACGCTTAGAAACACCTAAAAATAGGATAGCCAGAAAATTTTTTGTCCCGTGCGTTTTTTTTTTTGAAACCAACCTCTTCTACGGACGGCAAAAGATTGCTGGAATCCGAAACCTACTCAGACAAGGAAACACGAATCGGAAAACTAGATGGATCCCGAAAACAAACCTAATATGCAAGGGACTCGGATTGGTGGTGGATATATGGTGGTCGATGGCAGCGGTGGTGATATATGGAAGCGGTGGTGGTATATGGATACGGATTCGAAGCGGTGGCGGATAAGCGGTGGTGGTATATGGATACGGATTCAAACGGTGGCGGATAAGCGGTGGTGGTGGATGATGGCGATGATAATGGTGCGGCGGCGGCGTGACAACTTATGACCAGAACTCGAAACTCTAAAAGACTAGACTCTAAGACCAGCAACTAGACACGACGATGCAACCGCAAATTCAACAATGCAAATATAGAAAAGATTATGCAAAGGCTCAGAATGGTTCGGATAGGATGAACTAACCCTAAACTTTTTTGTGGCTTTTTCGTGGACTATAGGTATGAAGACAGACTCGATCTAAACTACGAAAAACTGTAAAATCTCACCGAGCAACCTGGAAATCTGATACCACTTGATAGAGGCGAGGGTGTCCCGTCTTTCGATGAGATGGTGGCTATCGTTTTGGATGAAATCGACTTTGACGATCCGACTACGAACGTGTGAGGACGTCGCGCCTTAGCAATCGCTAAACCAACTCCGAGAGGTTATTGACCACGCCGGAGCACGACCAACCTGACCACGAAGGTCTGTTTCCTGCAGGCAAACAAAGAACAAGCAAGAAACTAAGATTGCAATCTGGATATTGCGAATATAAGAGGAAAGCTTTATTGATCAAGGTGGGGTTACGTGACGCCTTTGTCCGGTCGTGGAACACAAACGGCACTGTGAAGTTGCAGCTATGGCGAACTTTTAATCTAAACAAAACCCAAGTCTAAACGGTGCCCTAAGGGCTGTATATATGGAGGAAGAGGGGGTGAATTTCGTGGCCGTTGGTGGAGGGGTCCGAAACTAACCCTATCTCTTGTTTCCCCACACATACGGACTCTAAAAATAGCCTATACTAATGTATTTCGAAATTACATGGGCCTGGCCCAATAATAAGGTGACGCAGCACCTAGAATAGCCTCTGGACGAAATCTATGAAGTGGCATCTTGTATATTTCGTCCAAGGGTTCATGCACTTATTATGGTGGCTTCAATGTCCTGAAATCATCACTTGTAACTCCATTCTTGTCCCCCTTGTGCATGCCATCATCTCCATGCTTGTTCTTGCTCCAAAGTTCATCCTTCTCCAAGCTAGGCCCTTCATTTGTAAGCAAAACAAATGTATCCAATTTAGGCAGCATCATATTCTCATGAACATTAGAATCATTACCAAGAAACGAAAGTACCTGGTAATTTAGTTGGCGTGCGCGAGCTCTAGTAACTGGTCCAGTATGTATAGCAGCAGGGGCTGTGGGTGTAACAATGGTATTGATGTCCTCATCATCCTACCTCTACCTCTACAAGAGCGCACCAACATCGACGCAAGTGCCCGTGCAAACTACATCAAGAAGATGCATTAAGATACAAGAAACACTATCGAGCGCCAAGTACAACGACTAGCGACCAAGCTCAACATCAAAAAGCAACCCATGATTTTCAACATAGGCGATCTCGTGTGGCTACACCTTCGCAAGGAACGCTTCCCCAATGAACGCAAGTCCAAACTTCTACCTCGAGCCGATGGACCGTTCACGGTGTTAGCACGCTACAACAACAACGCCTACAAGCTCGACCTACCAAGCGACAAGTACAACGTGAGCGACACCTTCAACGTCAAAGACCTCTCGCCTTTCCATGGTGATGAAGATCTAGATCCGAGGTCGGATCCTTTCGAAGTTAGGTGATATGATGCGGAGCATCCTTACATCATCCCCATGGACTCTACATCAACACCTACAACACCACAAGGACCGATGACTCGAGCACGTGCAAGAGCCCTTGAAACCGAGGTGACATCACTCCTCTCACAACTCTCCTTCGATTCACATGAGACATGGTTACTACCTCAAACGGAAACTCTATGCATACTCAGGCACCAAGGAGTCGACAATGAAGAGGCTAGGAAGCAAGGAGAATCGGAAGCGGAAGACATACGCGAAGACGGAGAGGAGAAAGCAACCAGGACCAGAGAGGCGGACGATCCGGACGGAGGCCCGGACGATCCGGACAGAGCCCGGATGATCCGGACCCCAGTCCGGACGATCCGGCTAAATCGACCGAAGGCAACAGAACCTCCACGCTGAAGCCGAATCATCCGGACCCCGGCCCGGATCATCCGGATCCCGCCCGGACATCCGGAACACTAGCCGGACGTCCGGCCCTGCGCCGTCACCAGCAGAGCACCCGGACCATCCGGGCCCCCACCCGGATCATCCGGACCAGCCCGGATCATCCGGGCCATCGCCCCAGACTCTATATATAGGACCTCCTCTCCTCCCTTTGAGACTTAGGATTGGATTAGCTCATATTTGTGTGTGAGAGCCTTTGCTCATCCATCGGTACTTCTCCACGGAGATCAGGACCTCCATCTAGGAGAAGATCCATCGGATTCAAGACCCCTATAAGGGAAGATCCCCTCGTGGATTCAAGACCTCCTCCGGGAGAAGAACGGCTACCTTTGTATCTTTCCTTTGTTGATTTTGGACCATGTATCACTCGTGCTTCGATGATCTAGACCTTGTGTGATTGATCTCTTGTCGGTTGAGTGTCTCTCTCGTTCTTCCCCATGATTTCCTCTCGTTCTTCCGCGCGTTCTTCGTGTTCCCTCCGTAGGATCCCCTCAAAACGTGAAAGATCGACGAATTAGGGTTCCACCCTACATCACAATGCCTCGAAGAGGAGGTAGACCCGGAGGTAGCTCATCGGGGAAAACATCTTGAAATTCTTGCAAAAGAGATTGAAACACCAAAGGTAGCTCATGAGTGGTGTTAGTTTTTGGTTCGCCATCCTTGCACACAAGGACAAAGTACATCACACTTGATGGGTTGTCACACACTTCTCTCATCTCATGTTTGGTGGCGAATAGTATGAGGTTTTTCTCTCTAGGCGAAGAGGCGCTCAAATTTGGCTTGTGGCTCTCACTCACTTTTTGGTGGCTCACTTTCTCACTCTTCTCTCTTTGGTTGGTGGCTTGTTTGTCGGCCATCACTTGACTAGGAGACATGGGTCGTAGGACATATTCTTTGCCTTTCATCTTGAAGCTATAGTGGTTTGTACGCCCATTATGGTAGACACCACGGTCGAATTGCCATGGCCGACCAAGGAGGAGGTGGCAAACGGTCATTGGGACCACATCACACTCCAAAGTGTCCTCATATGCGCCTATTTTGAATGATACTTGGACCGTATGCTCAACTCGTATAGTGCCGGAGTCACTTAGCCATTGAACCTTGTAGGGTTGCGGATGCTTCTTCTTGACCAATTGGAGCTTGGAGCATAGTTCTTCGCTTGCCAAGTTGTGGCAACTACCTCCATCGATGATGACCTTGACGGATCTCCCATTGATGCCGGCCTTTGTGTGGAAGATGTGGCATCATTGGTCTTCTTCTTGGTGATGTTGAAGTGTCAAGACTTTGGAGACAACAAGAGCGGGGCTTGTATCTTCATCACAAAAGACTTGATCATCTTCATCCTCGTTGATGCGTCGGTGCATGGCCACTTGCTCAATAGCGTCCATTTCCTCTTCACTCATTGAGTCGTAGGTTCCATCGTCGTTGAGTATCATGGTACGCTTGTTGGTGCATTCATATGACTTGTGGCCTCGGCCGCCGCAAGTAAAACACTTGAAGGAGCTTGTCTTAACGGTCTCATCGGTTGGAGTAGATGATGAAGCACGCGGCTTGGAGTTGCTTGTAGTAGGAGGAAGACGACTTGAACTTGTAGAAGTTTTCTTGTAACTTGACTTGTCGTCGTTGCTTGGAAAAGGCTTGGTTGGTGTCGAAGTTGGAGTAGTTGTTGAAGCTTGGTTGTTGGAGAGGTCGTATGTCTTGGATGAGTACTTGGCGTACTTGAAGTCATCTTGCAACTTGTCGTTCCGCCTTTGTAGCTTGGTGCACTAGCTCGATGAGGTTGGAGTAGGGTTGGAAGTCGGCGATCTTCTTGATGGGATGGTTGAGTCCATTCAAGAATCGTGCCATTGTTTGCTCATCATCTTCCTTGACATTGGCTCGAATCATGGCAATCTCCATTTCTTTATAGTATTCTTCAACACTCTTTGTTCCTTGCTTGAGGAGTTGTAGCTTCTTGAAGAGATCACGATTGTAATAGGTGGGCACAAAGCGTGCTCGCATGACATCCTTCATTTGAGCCCAAGTAGTGATTGGAGGTTCACCTCTTGCTTGTCGGCGCTCAAGGATTTGTTCCCACCATATGAGCACATAGTCTTGGAACTCAAGTGATGCCATAGCGATCTTCTTTTCTTCATCATAGTTGTGCAAGCGAAAGATTTTGTCGACCTTCAATGCCCATGAGAGGTACTCTTCGGGATCATTGGTTCCATTGAACTTGGGCATTGTGAACTTGAGCTTGCCATAGCGTTGTTCTTCATTGTGTTGGGGTCGATGTTGATGATGGCGTTCTTGACGTGGAGGGTAATCATCCTCATGTTGCTCTTGGCGAGGAGGAAGTCCATGATCAACTTGCTCTTGTTGACCTTGAGGTTGAGGATGAGCTTGAGGAGCTTGACGTTGTGCACGCGGATGGTAGTTCGTCTCTTGTATTTCTTCGCGAAGTGCTTCCTCTTGATTGCGCCTTTCGCGATTGCGGTTGGCGAGAGCTCGAGTTGATGCTTGAAGGGCGCGTTCCGCCTCAAGAGCTTGTGCTTCTCGTTGTTGTTGAAGAGCGTTGAGCCTCGGCGCCTTGTTGCTCTTAGTGTAGGCGCGCTCGTTCTTGTTCTTGTTGGTGGCAAAGACGTTGTCGTGCTTGAGCTTGAGCAAACGCCATTTGGCTCGATTGAGGACGAGGAACTTCTTCATCAACTTGCTCTTGGAGATTCTTGTCGTGTAGCGGGTTGCGAGATGCATGACGGTCTTGACGCGCGGCTCGACGAAGAATGTTCGATGACGGTGTACTTGTGTCCGAGAAGGAGTCGTCGGAGTGGCGACTTGAGTGGCTCCGTCTTGAGTGTGAAGAGGTAGAAGTACGCGGTTCACCAACAAAGCGCGGATCTCGCCCATTCTTGCATCATTCTCTTTCTTGCGCGTCGAGTTTGTTGTCGAAGTAATCGCGTGTACGTTTCTCGGAGAGTCGCAAGTCGGTGGAGAGGTTGTCGATCGTTTCGCTCATTGCTTGTTGCTCTTGATGGAGAGCTCGCATGCGCCAAAGAGGTGGCTCTTGGTGACGATGATGACATGTTGTCGCCTTGCTCGATGAAGAGTGGATTTGTAGAAGAACTTGGCCTATCCATCATTTTAAGCAAATTGTGAGTGGTAGAAGGAGAAGAATGAATACCAATGTACCTTTGACGAAGTTGAAGATGAATCAAGTTCACTCAAATGCGGACAATGAAATAGCACTATTGGTACCGATCCTTGTCGATTCTCACACCTACACAAGTAAAAGCTTTTGGTGGAGCTTGGTTAGGATGGTGGCACAAAATTGATTGCAATCGTTAGCTTGACTCAAAAATGTTGAAGAAGATTCGCAAATTCGCATATGCAACAAGTAGACCAAGCAAGTGGTGGTACACGGAAACACACACATAAATAGATAAATGGGATTGTGCATACCAAAATGAGCCAAAATGTGGAATCCACGAAAATGCTCTTGTTGCACAATACTAGAGAGACGCTAGCACGATTGCACAATAGGCGGATACGGAGCTTGTGCACAACCTACTAGGCAAAAATGCAACGATCTCTATCCCAAGTATACTATATGTATGGTATTTCGGTGCAATGATCCAAGATGATCTTATATGACAATCTTAATGTTGTATGATGCTATGCTTGTAGCTTATAAGCTCTTTGCTTATCTTTCCTCTTTGCTTAAAAGCTTGAGTGGCTCTTTCTCTTTTGAGCTCTTTTCTTATGCAAACTTGATGAACTAAGATAGCAATTGTGTATGCGATGACAACTTTGTGACACACAAGTTGATTCCGAGATATGCACCTCAATTGTATGTATGATATGGTGTATGCAACTAATGTGCACAAGTCACGTTGCCGGCAATACTCAATGGCTAGTCTCGGTGGGTAAGCAACGCAAAAGATGGTATATGATGGCTATCAATGCAATTGCAAGGTATGACAAAGATGTAAATCGATGTTACCGTCAGTAGCGAAGATGAGTAGCCACCAAAGTGAGCGTTTGTTGTTGATGTCACACCGCCTAAATAGCGAAACACAAGAGGACACGGAAATCTCACTCAAATTGTCGAACTCAAAATCGAATGGTGGTACGGAGGTTGAGTCTTGGGGTTTGGCAAGTGGAAATGGTGGTGGATAGGGTGGGGAGGATGTATGGATGTGTGGATGGTGGTGGAGGTGGATGGTGGACTTCAGAACTGCAGTTTCGGCAGAGGAAGCCGGATGATCCGGGCCAGGAGCCGGATGATCCGGGTATGTCCGGATGATCCGGGACTTGGTCCGGATGATCCGGGCAGGTCAACCACGCACGGGAACTGCTCGGGAAGAACTCGAAAACGGGGAGAAATTTGACGATTTCGGGGATTTTGGGTGGATTTCGAGGGGGAGAAGGTGGGGAAACACAAGATCCACGAGTTACACACCGAATCCACGGATCAAAAACAACAAAACATCATCAAAACCAACAAATCACAAAAAAATTTGGGGGTATTTTTGTGGGATTTTCGGTTTTAGGACGAAAACAACAAAATCAAGCTAGAAATCACGAGGTAGGGGCTCCAAAAACGTGATCAACGTGGCTCATGATACCATATGATGTAGGGTGGAACCCTAATTCGTCGATCTTTCACGTTAGGAGGGGATCCTACGGAGGAAAACACGAAGAACACGCGGAAGCACGAGAGGAAATCACGGGGAAGAACGAGAGGGACACTCAACCGACAAGAGATCAATCACACAAGGTCTAGATCATCGAAGCACGAGTGATACATGGTCCAAAATCAACAAAGGAAAGATACAAAGGTAGCCGTTCTTCTCCGAGAGGAGGTCTTGAATCCACGAGGGGATCTTCCCGTATAGGGGTCTTGAATCCGATGGATCTTCTCCTAGACGGAGGTCCTGATCTCCGTGGGGAAGTACCGGTGGATGAGCAAAGGCTCTCACACACAAATATGAGCTAATCCAATGCTAAGTCTCAAAGTGAGGAGAGGGGGTCCTATATATAGAGTCTGGGGCGAAGGGGTACATGGGCTCAGCCCAACACGCGCGCGCAGGCGCTGGCCGGATGATCCAGGCGACGGTCCGGATGATCCGGGCTGGTCCGGATGATCCGGGTGGGGGCCCGGATGGTCCGGGTGCTCTGCTGGTGACGGCGTAGGGCCGGACGTCCGGCTGGTGGTCCGGATGTCCGGGCGGGATCCGGATGATCCGGGCCGGGGTCCGGATGATCCGGCTTCAGCGTGGAGGTTCTGTTGCCTTCGGTTGATTTAGCCGGATCGTCCGGACCGGGGTCCGGATCATCCGGGCTCTGTCCGGATCGTCCGGGCCTCCGTCCGGATCGTCCGGTCTCTCTGGTCCTGGTTGCTTTCTCCTCTCCGTCTTCGCGTATGTCTTCCGCTTCCGATTCTCCTTGCTTCCTAGCCTCTTCATGGTCGACTCCTTGGTGCTTGAGTATGCATAGAGTTTCCGTTTGAGGTAGTAACCATGTCTCATGTGAATCGAAGGAGAGTTGTGAGAGGAGTGATGTCACCTCGGTTTCAAGGGCTCTTGCACGTGCTCGAGTCATCGGTCCTTGTGGTGTTGTAGGTGTTGATGTAGAGTCCATGGGGATGTTGGAAGGATGCTCCGCATCATAAGGTTCATCTCCAAGAGGAGGTCTTGATGATATCCTAGATGGATCTTCCCACAAGGGGGTCTTGATGATATCCCACGGGATCTTCTCCTAGATGGAGGTCTTGGCGTCCAATGGAGTAGTGGTCTCTCTCTCAAGAGTAGAGATAGGTAGGAGCAAAGCTCACCTAAGAATGAGCTATCACTTTGCTAACCCTAGAAAGGAGGTGGGGGAGGTCTATTTATAGCCCAAGGGGCGAAGGGTCGATGAGGGAGAAAGGTACACGGGCTTCGCCCAAGTCACGACGCAGCGGGTCCGGATGATCCGGATGGTGGCCCGGATGATCCGGTGTCGGGGTCCGGATGATCCGGCGACCGTCCGGATGATCCGGCTTCGCCGAAAGGTGTTCTGTTGTCTTGGGCGCGTTAGGCGATAGAGGCAAAGGTGTCCCGTCTTTCGATGAGATGATGGATATCGCTTTGGTGGAAGTCGACTTTGACGATCCGACTCTGAGCGCGAGGACGTCGCGCCTTAGCAATCGCTAAACCAACTCCGAGGTTATTGACCACGCCGAGCACGATCAACCTGACCACGGTCTATTTCCTGCGAGCAAGCGAAGAACAAGCAAGAAGCTGAGATTGCAATCTGGATATTGCGAATATAAGATGAAAGCTTTATTGATCAAGGTGGGGTTACTGTGGCGCCTTTATGCAGTCGTTGAACACAAGCGAAATGCTGCGAAGTTGCAGCTATGGCGAACTTTTAATCTAAACAAAACCCAAGTCTAGCGGTGCCCTAAGGGCTGTATATATGGAGGAAGAGGGGTGAATTTCGTGGCCCTTGGTGGAAGGTCTGAAACTAACCCTATCTCTTGTTTCCCACACATACGGACTCTAAAATAGCCTATACTAATGTATTTCGAAATTACATGGCCTGGCCCAATAATAAGGTGACGAGCACCTAGAATAGTCTCTGGACGAAATTTATGAAGTGGCATCTTGTATATTTCGTCCAAGGCTTCATGCACTCATTATGGTGGCTTCAAAGTCCTGAAATCATCACTTGTAACTCTATTCTTGTCCCCCTTAGCATGCCATCATCTCCATGCTTGTTCTTGCTCCAATGTTCATCCTTCTCCAAGCTAGGCCCTTCATTTGTAAGCAAAACAATGTATCCAATTTAGGCAGCATCATATTTTCATGAACATTAGAATCATTACCAAGAAGCGAAAGTACAGGTAATTTAGTTGGCGTCTTGTGACTCTAGTAATTGGTCCGTATGTATAGCAGCGGGGCTGTGGGTGTAACAATGGTATTGATGTCCTCATCATCCTCCCTTCTTGAAATGAAGTCGTCCTCGGCAGCTCATCTTCCTCACCCAAATATAGCTTCAAATCTGCAATGTTAAAAGTGGGACTAACCCCAAAATCTGTAGGCAGCTCAAGTTTATATGCATTATCATTTACTTTCTCCAACACCTTAAAGGGACCAGCAGCACGTGGCATTAGCTTTGATTTGCGCAAATCAGAAATCTATCCTTACATAAATGTAACCAAACAAGATCTCCAGTGCAAACACAACATGTTTTCTACCCTTATCTCCAGCAAGTTTATATTTAGCATTCATACGCTCAATGTTTTCCTTAGTTAACTCATGCATTTTAAAATCAATTCAGCACGTTCTTTAGCATCAAAATTAACCTTCTCCGAAGATGGAAGAGGCAACAAATCAATAGGTGCACGGTAGGAAACCATACACAACTTCAAAAGGGCACATCTTAGTAGTAGAATGCAATGAGCGATTATAAGCAAATTCAATATGAGGCAAGCATTCCTCCCACATTTTCTTATTATTCTTTAGAACAGCCCCGAGCATAGTAGACAATGTTCTATTAACTACTTGGTTTGTCCATCGGTTTGGGGGTGACAAGTAGTACTAAAAGCAATTTAGTCCCCAACTTAGCCCATAAACATCTCCAAAAGTGGCTAAGAAATTTAGTATCACGATCTGACACAATAGTATTTGGCACACCATGCAAGCGAATAATTTCACGAAAGAACAAATCAGCAACATTAACAGCATCATCGCTTTTATGACATGGTATAAAGTGTGCCATTTTCGAGAATCTATCCACGACAACAAATATGCTATCCCTCCCCTTCTTTGTTCTAGGTAAACCTAAGACAAAGTCCATAGATATATCCTCCCAAGGAACACTAGGTACGGGCAAAGGCATATATAAACCATGAGGATTGAGTCGTGACTTAGCTTTTTGACATGTAGTGCAGCGAGCAATAAAACGCTCAACATCCGTCTCATCTTTGGCCAAAAGAAATGTGTAGCTAATCGTCCTCCGTCTTCTTCACGCCAAAGTGTCCCATTAGTCCTCCTCCATGCGCCTCCTGCAACAACAAAAGACGAGCGAGCTAGCTGGAATGCATAGCTTGTTAGCACGAACACAAATCCATCATTAACGACAAACTTGTTCCATGTTCTTCCTTCTTTACAATTCTGCAATACATCTTTAAAATCAGCATCATGCACATATTGATCTTTGATGGTCTCCAAACCAAATATTTTGAAGTCAAGTTGTGAAAGCATAGTATAGCGACGAGACAATGCATCAGCAATAACATTTTCTTTACCCTTCTTGTGTTTAGCATGTCTACGATTCAGTTTAGCTTGACTTTTAATATGTTTCAAAGATTCATGATCAGAATGTATAACAAATTCTTTGGGCCATAGATAATGTTGCCATGTTTCTAAAGTCCGAACAAGAGCATATAATTCTTTATCATATGTAGAATAATTCAGACTAGGCCCACTCAATTTTTCCAGAAAAGTATGCAACAGGTTTGCCATCTTGTAATAACACACCTCTAATCCAATTCCACTAGCATCACATTCAAGCTCAAAAGTCTTATTAAAATCAGGAAGTTGGAGTAAAGGAGCATGTGTTAACTTATCTTTCAACACCGTGAAGGCTTCTTCTGTGCGGTACCCCAAACAAAAGGCACATCCTTCTTTGTAAGCTCATTGAGAGGTGCAGCAATGGTGCTGAAATCTCTCAAAACGCCTATAGAATCCAGCGAGGCCAAGAAAACTCCTCACTTGTGTGACCGTTTTGGGCTGCGGCCAACTCTCAATAGCTTCAATCTTGGCTTTATCAACTTCAATTCCTGTGGAGTAACAACATAGCCAAGAAAAGACACTCGGTCGGTGCAAAAGGTGCACTTCCCAAGGTTACCAAACAAGCGTGCATCGTGAGAGCAATAAAAACAACACGTAAATGTTCCAAATGTTCCTCCAAAGATCTGCTATAAATCAATATGTCATCAAAGTAAACTACCACAAATCGTCCAATGAAAGCACGTAAAACTTCATTCATTAATCTCATGAAAGTACTAGGTGCATTAGTTAACCCAAAAGGCATGACTAACCACTCATATAATCCAAACTTAGTTTTAAATGCTGTTTTCCATTCATCCCCCAATTTCATACGAATTTGATGGTATCCACTCATAAATCAACTTTGGAGAATATTGTAGAGCCACTCAATTCATCAAGCATATCATCTAGCCTAGGAATAGGATGACGATAACGAATAGTAATATTATTAATGCCTCTACAATCAACACACATACGTGATGTACCATCCTTTTTCGGCACTAGAATAATAGGAACAACACAAGGACTAAGGGATTCGCGTATATAACCTTTGTCGAGAAGCTCTTGTACTTGACGCATAATCTCCTTCGTCTCCTCTGGATTGATGCGGTATGGCGACGGTTTGGCGGTGAAGCACCGGAATTAAGTCAATCGATGCTCAATCCCACGAATAGGCGGTAATCCGGTGGCACGTCTTGTGGAAAGACGTCAGCGAACTCCTGCAAAATGTTAGTGACAGCAGAAGGCAAAGAGGAAGGCACGTCCTCGAATGAAAATAATGCCTCTTTGCACACGAAAGCATAGCAACAGATTTGCTAAAATCTAGCTCATCAATATCAGATTTAGTGGCAAGTAAAGATGCACTTTTCAATTTAATTTCAGAAGCAACACTAGATGGTTTACTATTAGGCTTCATATGTTGCTCAAATTCTTTTGCCACAATCTGATTTTCACTCTTATTTTTCTCCTGTTTTGCTTTATTAGCTCTATTAATATCATCTTTCAAAATGGACTCAGGAGTCATAGGAAGCAAATTAATATTTTTATCCCTATGAACAAGAGTATACTGATTGTTTCTACCATGGTGTACTGAATTTTTATCAAATTGCCATGGTCTACCAAGTAAGAAGGAACATGCTTGCATAGGTACCACATCACAATCAACATAATCAGCATATGTAGAGATACTAAAATGCACACGAACAGCGACGTGTTACCTTAACCTTGCCGCTGTTGTTGAACCATTGGATGTAGTAAGGATGTGGATGTGGTCTTGTGGTGAGAGATAGCTTCTCCACCATCTCCATGCTAGCCAAGTTGTTGCAGCTCCCTCCATCTATGATGACCTTGAATAGAACGTTCCTTCACAACTCCCTTTGTATGGAACAAATTATGCCTCCGATTTTGCTCAACTTGTGTAACCTGCACACTCAAAACATGTTTAGCAACTAAACATTCATACCTGTCAGCGTCTTCAGGAGCCATGTATTGTGTCTCATGATCAGAATCATCTCCACCGTGTTCCTCATGTGTAATAAGAGCCAAAGTCTCCTCATCATAGTCACTAGCGGACTCATACCCACCATCCTCAAGAGCAATCATCACACGCTGAGATTTGCATTCTCTCTAAAATGTCCTCTTCCCTTACAACGACGACAAATAATATCACTTGTGTGCCCTGTTGACGCCATGGAAGAAGAAGAGCTCATGCAGAGCCCAAGCAGTGTGCTCTTGGCGAGATAGTGGTGGTTGTGCACCGCCGTATCACGGTTGGAGGTGGCACCACGGAGGTGCCCGTAGTCATGAATGATAACGCTGATCCTCTATGTAACGCAGCATATTTTCCCTCAGGCCATTGCAGCATTTTATTTTCCATGAAATCAATGCAGCTTTCGATATATAGCAGCCGCACATTGTGATCAGATGATTAACTCGCCATGGTTCCCAGCTTCATGTCATTCCAGATCGCTGAGTTTAGAACACACCAACAAAATCACCGCCGTGATTTTGTTAGTGTTCTAGGCTCGCCTCTAGCACGGTTCAGCCTAGGACCAGCACAAAGACTGCTGCTGAGCGCTTATTCAACTTTGCATCTCTCGATTTGATTATTGTCAACCCTTTTGCTACCATATTATAAGCCTTCCCAGCTCCACATATACATCTACGCAGGTATGCTTGATTCTCCCCGTAATCGCTATAGCCAAGCTTTGAGAGTTTTGACTACAACGGTTGCCGTATCATCACCGCTGCTGGGTAAGAACCGGTAAGAATTTGAGATTTGCTTGACGGATTTGTGACTGCCCACCACACCACCACCACCACTTCCTAGTAGTCTCAGAGGATCATATTCTTGTGTGTTTCTATTGTCGCTAACCATGGCAGGATCACATGTCGATGAGACTGATTGGGAGAACTCGATTTAACAAACAGCTACATGATAAGTTTCAGCAAATGATGATTGGACAGTGCAAGATGTGGTAAACAGATTTGACGAGGCCATGGAGAAGATAGATGGCATTGAGAAGACGCTTGAAACAAAGCTTGATAGCAAGTTTGATGAATTGCTCGCTTTCCACAACCACCGCCGCTGCACCTATCGACGCTCAAGAACGACAACAACTACGCCTTCCGAATCAAGATGGACGAGCTCAGCCAGTGTTCCTCTTGAGCCAGACAAAATTCTGTGCCGCCGCTATCATGTTGGTGCTTCTTTGGCTCTCGCCATCGCTGTTGGTACCGAGGAGGATGATTATGTGGGAGATTACGAGGAGGAGGTTGATCAACATCGTAACTACACGGCAACCACCAGCACCACAACCACCAGGTCGCCCACATGCAAATAATGGCAATGCTAGGGCTCCTCAGTACGAGATCATGACCATCTCCCTAAACTGAAATTGAATATTCCACCATTTGAGGGTAGATATGTTCCCGATATATATCTTACTTGGGAGTTAGAAACTGAACAACGATTTACATGTTTACAATATCCCGAGGAGAGACGGTTCTCGCTGCTGTTTGTGCTTTCACTAGCTTTGCATGTGTTTGGTGGTCTCAACATTGTAGATTATATCCTGCTCCAGCTACTTGGGCTGCTTTGAAAACTGCTATGCGCACTCTGGGTTCCACCATATTATCAACGTGAATTACTTCAAAATTGCAGCGCTTAAGACAAGGAAAAATTTGAGAAGAATATTATCAGAATTACAAACCGGCTTGATTAGATGTGGTATTGTTGAGGAGAATGAAGCTATGCTTGCACGCTTTCTCGGGTGGATTAAATAGAGAGATTCGCACCATTCTAGACTATAAGGATTATAATAATATCACTGCTTATTCCATCTTGCTTGTAAAGCTGAACGTGAAGTGCAGGATCGATGTGCATTGGCGCCGCACTAACTTTTCTCGCAGTCGACCTTCATCATGGACACCACGCATCATCTACTTCCACCGCACCATCACCTCCTTCAGTGCCACCTCCAACCGTGATACAAGAAAGCAGGCACAACCACTACTATCCGCCAAGAGCACACCGCTGGCCTGCACAGAGCTCTTCTTCTTCCATGGCGCCAACAGGCACACAAGGATATTATTTGTCGCTGCTTGTAAGGGAAGAGGACATTTTATGAGAGAATGCAAATCTCAGCGGTGATGATTGCACCGAGGATGGTGGGTATGAGTCCGCTTAGTGACTATGATGAGGAGACTTTGGCTCTTATTACACATGAGGAACACGGTGGAGATGATTCTGATCATGAGACACAATACATGGCTGCCAAGATGCCGACAGTATGAATGTTTAGTTGCTCAACGTGTTTTGAGTGTGCAGGTTACACAAGCTGAGCAAAATCAGAGGCATAATTTGTTCCATACAAAGGAGTTGTGAAGGAACGCTCTATTCAAGGCCATCATAGATGGAGGGAGCTGCAACAACTTGGCTAGCATGGAGATGGTGGAGAAGCTATCTCTCCACAAGACCACATCCACATCCTTACTACATCCAATGGTTCAACAACATGCAAGGTGAAGGTAACACGATCGCTCGTGTGCATTTTAGTATCTCTACATATGCTGATTATGTTGATTGTGATGTGGTACCTATGCAAGCATGTTCCTTGTTACTTGGTAGACCATGGCAATTTGATAAAATTTCAGACACCATGGTAGAAACAATCAAGATACTCTTGTTCATAAGGATAAAATATTACTTTGCTTCCTATGACTCCTGAGTCCATTTTGAAAGATGATATTAATAGAGCTAATAAAGCAAAACAGAGAAAATAAGAGTGAAAATCAGATTGTGGCAAAAGAATTTGAGCAACACATGAAGCCTAATAATAAACCATCTATCGTTGTTTCTGAAATTAAATTGAAAAGTGCATGTTTACTTGCCACCAAATCTGATATTGATGAGCTAGATTTTGGCAAATCTATTTGCTATGCTTTTGTGTGCAAAGAGGCATTATTTTCATTCGAGGACGTGTTTTCCTTCTTTGCCCCCGCTGTCACTAACATTTTGCAGAGTTCGCCGACGCCTTTCCACAAGACGTGCCACCGGATTACCACCTATTCGAGGGATTGAGCATCAAATTGACTTAATTTCGTGCATCATTACCCAACCGCACCATACCGCATCAATCCAGAGGAGACGAAGGAGATTATGCGCCAAGTACAAGAGCTGCTCGACAAAGGTTATATACGCCAATCCCTTAGTCCTTGTGCTGTTCCTATTATTCTAGTGCCGAAAAAGGATGGTACGTCACGATGTGTGTTGATTGTAGAGGCATCAATAATATTACTATTCGTTATCGCCACCCTATTCCTAGGCTAGATGATATGCTTGATGAATTGAGTGGCTCTACAATATTCTCCAAAGTTGATTTATGAGTGGATACCATCAAATTCGTATGAAATTGGGAGATGAATGGAAAACAGCATTTAAAACTAAGTTTGGATTATATGAGTGGTTAGTCATGCCTTTTGGGTTAACTAATGCACCTAGTACTTTCATGAGATTAATGAACTAAGTTTTACGTGCTTTCATTGGACGATTTGTGGTAGTTTATTTTGATGATATACTGATTTATAGCAAATCTTTGGAAGAACATTTGGAACATTTACGTGTTGTTTTTAATGCTCTATGTGATGCACGCTTATTTGGTAACCTTGGGAAGTGCACCTTTGCACCGATCGAGTATCTTTTCTTGGCTATGTTGTTACTCCATAGGGAATTGAAGTTGATAAAGCCAAGATTGAAGCTATTGAGAGTTGGCCGCAGCCCAAAACGGTCACACAAGTGAGGAGTTTCCTTGGCCTCGCTGGTTTCTATAGGCTGTGAGAGATTTCAGCACCATTGCTGCACCTCTCAACGAGCTTACAAAGAAGGATGTGCCTTTGTTTGGGGTACCGCACAGAAGAAGCCTTCACGGTATTGAAAGCTAAGTTGACACATGCTCGCTTACTCCAACTTCCTGATTTTAATAAGACTTTTGAGCTTGAATGTGATGCTAGTGGAATTGGATTAGAGGTGTGTTATTACAAGATGGCAAACCTGTTGTATACTTTTCTGAAAAATTGAGGGCCTAGTCTGAATTATTCTACTTATGATAAAGAATTATATGCTCTTGTTCGGACTTTAGAAACATGGCAACATTATTTATGGCCCAAAGAATTTGTTATACATTCTGATCATGAATCTTTGAAACATATTAAAAGTCAAGCTAAACTGAATCGAGACATGCTAAATGGGTTGAATTCATTGAGACTTTCCTTATGTCATTAAACACAAGAAGGGTAAAGAAAATGTTATTGCCGATGCATTGTCTCGTCGCTATACTATGCTTTCACAACTTGACTTCAAAATATTTGGTTTGGAGACCATCAAAGATCAATATGTGCATGATGCTGATTTTAAAGATGTATTGCAGAATTGTAAAGAAGGTAGAACATGGAACAAGTTCGTCATTAATGATGGATTGTTTTGCTCTAACAAGCTATGCATTCCAGCTAGCTCCGCTCGCCTTTTGTTGTTGCAGGAGGCGATGGAGGAGGACTAATGGGACACTTTGGCGTGAAGAAGACCGAGGATATACTAGCTACACATTTCTTTTGGCCAAAGATGAGACGGATGTTGAGCGCTTTGTTGCTCGCTGCACTACATGTCAAAAAGCTAAGTCACGACTCAATCCTCATGGTTTATATATGCCTTTGCTCGCACTCTAGTGTTCCTTGGGAGGATATATCTATGGACTTTGTTTTAGGTTTACCTCTAACAAAGAAGGAGGGATAGCATATTTGTTGTCGTGGATAGATTCTAAAATGGCACACTTTATACAAAGGTCATAAAAGCGATGATGTGTTAATGTTGCTGATTTGTTCTTTCGTGAAATTATTCGCTTGCATGGTGTGCCAAATACTATTGTTTCAGATCGTGATACTAAATTTCTTAGCCACTTTTGGAGATGTTTATGGGCTAAGTTGGGGACTAAACTACTTTTTAGTACTACTTGTCACCCCCAAACCGATGGATAAACCGAAGTAGTCAATAGAACATTGTCTACTATGCTTAGGGCTGTTTTGAAGAATAATAAGAAAATGTGGGAAGAATGCTTGCCTCATATTGAATTTGCTTATAATCGCTCATTGCATTCTACTACTAAGATGTGCCCTTTGAAATTGTGTATGGTTTCACCCGTGCACCTATTGATTTATTGCCTCTTCCATCTTCGGAGAAGGTTAATTTTGATGCTAAAGAACGTGCTCAATTGATTTTAAAATGCATGAGTTAACTAAGGAAAACATTGAGCGATGAATGCTAAATATAAACTTGTCGGAGATAAGGGTAGAAAACATGTTGTGTTTGCACCGGAGATCTTGTTTGGTTACATTTATGAAGGATAGATTTCGATTGCGCAAATCAAAGCTAATGCCACGTGCTGCTGGTCCCTTTAAAGTGTTGGAGAAAGTAAATGATAATGCATATAAACTTGAGCTGCCTCGCAGATTTTGGGGTTAGTCCCACTTTTAACATTGCAGATTTGAAGCCATATTTGGGTGAGGAAGAGGAGCTGCCGTCGAGGACGACTTCATTTCAAGAAGGGAGGATGATGAGGACATCAATACCATTGTTACACCCACAGCCCCCGCTGCTATACATAATCGGACCAATTACTAGAGCTCACAAGACGCCAACTAAATTACTGTGTACTTTCGCTTGGTAATGATTCTAATGTTCATGAGAATATGATGTCGCTTAAATTGGATACATTTGTTTTGCTTACAAATGAAGGGCCTAGCTTGGAGAAGGATGAACATTGGAGCAAGAACACACATGGAGTTGATGGCATGCTAAGGGGATCAAGAACGGAGTTACAAGTGATGATTTCAGGACTTTGAAGCCACCATAAGGAGTGCATGAAGCCTTGGACGAAATATACAAGATGCCACTTCATAATATTCGTCCATAGGCTATTCTAGGTGCTGCGTCACCTTATTAGTGGGCCAGGCCCATGTAATTTCGAAATACATTAGTATAGGCTATTTTAGAGTCCGATGTGTGGGGAAACAAGAGATAGGGTTAGTTTCGACCCTCCACCAAGGGCCACGAAATTCACCCCTCTTCCTCCATATATACAGCCCTTAGGGCACCGCTTAGACTTGGGTTTTGTTTAGATCAAAAGTTCGCCATAGCTGCAACTTCGCAGCATTTCGCTTGTGTTCAACGCACTGCATAAAGGCGCCACAGTAACCCCACCTTGATCAATAAAGCTTTCATCTTAAATTCGCAATATCCAGATTGCAATCTCAGCTTGCTTGTTCTTCGCTTGCTCGCAGGAAATAGACCTCGTGGTCGTTGATCGTGTTCGCGTGGTCAATAACCTCTCGGAGTTGGTTTAGCGATTGTATAGGCGCGACGCCCTCGCAGACGTCAGAGTCGGATCGTCAAAGTCGACTTCCACCAAAGCGAAAATCCACCATCTCATCGAAAGACGGGACACCTTGGCCTCTATCATCGAGTCTTGTGATGGATAGGCAAGGCATTTCATCTTCGGTCTACAACAACAACGACGAGTTCGATGCCATGAACAACAACTCCGACGCCAAGATGCAAGCTAAAATGGAGGAGATCAAAGCCCTCATCAAGTCCTACAAGCGATCTTCCTCATCTTCGAGAAGACGCTCAAGAGCACATGCTTCCGAGCCACCATCTCCGGCAAGATCACATCGGCATCAATACCATCACCAACAAGAACGTGAAGGTCAAGAGCTCTACATCAACAAACGCTCAATGACTTCCCCATCTCCCTTGGCATCTTCGCCAAGCGACTTCAAGGCATCTTCGCCTACGGACATACGGCATCTTCGCCAACAAGAACCCCAAGACTACGCTCAAGAGAAGCTCCCAAGCTCAAGTCCGCGACTTCCACGAGCTACTACGACTCGACATCGACCACGCCGATTCCTTTCTATGGGACTCAAGAACCCGAGGAGTACCTCGAGTGGGAGCGCTTGATGGACGCACTACCTCAAGCTACATCAAGTTCGTCTCCAAGATCAAGTGAAGTGCGCCACAAGAAACTTCCACAACCACGCCGACATGGTGGCTTCACACACCTTCGAGTACTACAACATGAGTTGGCCCAAGACGAAGAGAGCTTTACGGCGAGAGTTTGTGCCTCCAACCTACACGGAACAACTTCGACGCCAATTGGAGAACACCACCCAAGGATCCAAGTCCATCAACAAGTACTTCAAGGAGATCATGATTGCTTTGCGACGAGGCGTGGATTTAACCCATGTCAATGAAGTTCCACTTCATGATGGGATTGCACAACGACATCTCCAAGACCATCTTCCTCGAGAACTACAAGTCCATCGACGACTACTACATTGGTGCTCTCAAGGCGGAACAAGAACTCATGAAGGCCAAGTGATGTAGGGTGGAACCCTAATTCGTCGATCTTTCACGTTTGAAGGGGATCCTACGGGGGAAACACGAAGAACACGCGGAAGCACGAGGGGAAACACGGGGAAAACGAGAGGAAATCACTCAACCAACAAGGAATCGATCACACAAGTGCTAGATCAACATACACACATGAGATCCACAAGATACATAGTCAACTAGGGTAAGGATACAACGGAACCGTTCATCTCCAAGAGGAGGCCTTGATGTTCTTCCCTAGGTAGGGTCTTGAACTGCAAGGGATCTTCTCCGAACGAGGTCCTGATCTCCGAGGAGAAGTAACCGAGTGGATGAGCAAAGGCTCTCACACAAATATGAGCTAATCCAATGCTAAGTCTCAAAGTGAGGAGAGGGGGTCCTATTTATAGACTAGGGGGCGAAGGGGTACATGGGCTCAGCCCAAGTCGCGCACACAGGCGGGGTCCGGATGATCCGGATGGTGGCCCGGATGATCCGGGTGTTGGGGGTCCGGATGATCCGGGCGACCGTCCGGATGATCCGGCTTCGTCGAGGGGCTTCTGTGGTCTTCGGCGCCATTACCCGGATGATCCGGGGGAGGGTCCGGATGATCCGGCTGGACCCGGATGATCGTGACGGCGGTCCGATGTCCGCCTGTCTCCAACAGCCGCCTCCGTCTTCTTCTTCTCCTTTCTTCCGCCTTTTCTTCCATGCTTGGCCTTGGTCCTGGATTCTCCTTGGTCATCTTGGTTGTACCTTGTGTCCTATGGCGATGTTCGAGGTCTCGCCATATGTCCTCTTGGGGCTTGGAGAGTAGTCTGAGTGTACATGGGGATGAACGGATGCTCCGCATCATATCCCCCTTGGGAAAGATCCGACCGGATCGTGATCCTCATCACCATGGAAACGGGTGGGTGGACGGACTTGTAGTGGGACGAGGTGAAGGTCTTATGCAATCCAAGTACTCCAAGGTGTCTCCGTATGTGGTACCGCAAGATGAGCAAACACAAAGTACACTTGAAATACAATGGTTAGGGCACACAAAGTGTCCCTCAATTAAACGTGAGTCCGTGCTTAGGATAGTGCATGATAAAGCGCATGAAGCTTATCAAGATGATATAGAACGATATGCAAAGAATTCATGGGTAATTAGCATGGTGCACAAAGCGACAAATTCTACCATTGTGCAAAATGATGTCATATGGGATGGTGCATCAAAAGCATGAACATGGCAATGGATGCTCAATATGTATATGTTATCATGCAATTGATGGTGGGCAATATGATCATGATGTATGAATATGCCATCAAGGAAGATCACAACAAATTTGCTAAGGAAGTGAACAAGCTCATATATCATGGATGACATGGGAATACAAGATGCAACAAGGCAATCACAATGTGAATCAATCCATGCATAGGGTGCAAACTTGTGGTGAGTATGATATGTCCATCGAGCATGACATGTGTGAGCACAATCAACAAATATGAAGGTGTTGGTGTACCAAAGCTCGATGTCGAGGCATGAGTGGAGTGCCGAAGGTGCATCCAATAAGTGCAAGCGCACCTCAATGTGAAGGTCCATGTAGCCAATCTCCAATGTCGCCCTCCGCTCACGAGATGTATCATGTAGACAACAAGAAGGAAACAACAATGAAAGAGTGACCCATCCAATATGCATATTTGAGGATTGCTCAAAGAGAAGGAGTTCACCTTTATGAGAATGTCGAAAATGTTGGTGTCGCACATCATGTATGCCTTCACATAACCAATATGTCGCATAAGGCATCGCCCTTGTGAAACCTCCAAAATGAAAGAACATGACAAACACTCGGAAAAACAAATGAGGTTAGCGGAAATGCAAAACCTATCATTCGTGTGGTAAGATACCGAACAAGTGTATGCATCATGCTCATCATAAGAAAGTACAAGGGAACATTTCAAAGTATGGAGGCATATGAGGTAAGAACATCCAAATACAAGAGGCTCAATCAAACAACCATGCATCACAAGTATAGTCTCCAAGTCTCCGAGATCAATAAGCATAGCAAGTTGGCACTCAATACAAGGTGATATGAGAGATGCAACTAATGGAGACAAGAAACAATGATCATGACAAATCAAGTGAGAGGCATGAGCATATATGTCATCAACCCAAGAAAGCAACTAATAGTGGAACATGGGTGATGCAACATAGCAGCCAATCATAGTGATCAAGTCAAGCAAGCTAGTAGTGCGAAGATGCAACGTACTAGAAGGAATCATGGCAAGTATGTCATGTGTGCAAATAGTGGGCATGAATAATTCACATGTCAAAGCGCAAGCATGAAAGCAAGATATGAGTAAAATGTCATCAATGTATTGGCGAGAGACCATATGTAAATAGCAATGGGGCATCATGACTCTCCCAACACAACAAGCATCAATAGTATGGGGCACATGATAAACATGGCAATAGCAACAAGGATCTCCAACAAGCATGCAAATACACAATGGGATATCATAATGGTTCATCATGGGTAAATGCAAGCAAGGGTCACAATTGCATGGCAAAGGCATAGAAGCAAGCATAGCATGCAAAGTGAACACGGTAAAATGAGCATAAGGTGACAAGTGGTAAATGGCCCATAGCCGTGTGAGAGCCAAGTAGAGGAGATGCGCGTAGTCCTTGCGCAAAGGGAACTGTGGTAAAGATAGTCCACGGATCCCAAAGCATCGCTGCACTCAAGAGCTCAAGCCACAACTCTTGGGATTGAGAGGTTGACGAGTATACATGAGTACCTACACAAAACAAAGACAAAGGAAAAATTGTGTGCGTGGTAGATGTACACATCATCCATCATGATGCGACGCATGCGCGCGCTTGTTAGCACAAAATATCCCACGCCAAATAAATGAGATGCGTGATATAGAAACATGTCATCCATCATGAGAGGTTTGTTATTATGTATATCATAATGGAGACTCAAATTGTGTAATGCATCATGAGAAAAATCTAGAGCATTGTTATTCATGGAATGCATATGGTGCACGCAGTCATGGGAATCATGCAAAGTATGGAATGCATCAAGATCTCCTAATATATATGAGGAAACTATGGGGGTCTCATCATGAGCATGAGTAGCAACATCACGTGGAGAATATTGACAACATCCAAAAGAATGCATATTTGGAACAATGTGATCATGGCATGACATATTGGATGAATTGCGCAAATCATGTAAAGGAAGCATGGCAATATCATCACATGAAAAACAAAAGCCAATGACCATCATCTCGTCATCTATGCCAAAAGTGCAAATGGGATTGATTTTAATGGAGCATGCATAGTTACTATGTTGAGATTGAAATGATGCAATATGGGAGATCTCTTTCATAGCATATGACAAGGTCAATGGATTATCAAACATGATGTGACCAAAAGAATTTTCACATGATATCCTACGGAGCATAGCATCACAACTAGGCAACTCAACATGCTCATCATCATATTCATCATTAATAGGTAAGTCAAGGCATGAAGAAGTCTCACTAGCATGAAGCATGGTAATAGGTGGGTCATCATCATGGGAGCAATCGTTGTCAAGAGCGTCCACTAGTGGGACAAGAGAAGCACCATCACCTATGTTACCTTTGGAGTGTCGCTCATGTGTTGTAGGTGAGGTGTTGAAGATCGTCTCGTTGTCATCTTCATCTTGATGGAACCATGTGGGGGGTGCATCATCGTCCATCATGGCCATCGTCGTCTCCATAGGAGGTATGGACTCATCAATGGTAGGCGTGTCGTCATGTAGGAGACCTAGCACCAAAGAAGAAAACACACTAGGAGTAGAGGATAAGGCGTTAGAAATCATAGTGGCCTCACGTGCCGCGGTCAACTACCTCACTCTCTAAGTGTTGTGGCTCACTCACTCCCTCAAGGATGCTCTCACCATATGTTTGTTGAGTCACTCAAATGGCGCCAACCTCACATAGGATGTGTGGCATGCCTCATGTGTGGGGCTAGTGGTGGTCACACTCATCCTCTCATAGGAGATGCTCTCAATGTCACGTATGGTGGAGTCACTCATGTCACTCATGGGGTGGTGGCTCTCCTCACATGGCACTTGGGGTATCTCTACCTATGTGGGTGTCGGAGGGATGTAGGTGCAAATGTCTCCATGCTCAACTTTCTTGTCACCGTCTTGTGGTTGGAGGCCCATATGATGTGGCACCTCGTAGCTCGTCTCCATGACCGAAGGGACTGTCCCATGCGTGGCCATCTTCCTTGAGGGGCTTCCGAAGATGGAAGTGTCACCCTCGCTCGGAGGTCGTTGCCTTGGACTTGATGAAGTCGATGTAGGCGTACTCATGGGAAGTAGGCGAAGATGTACATCCAAAGGCGAAGATGCCTTGATAGCACTTGGCGAAGATGCCAAAGTGGTTGGTGTAGCCGTAGCACCGTCTTGGTGGTGGTCGTCTCGCGGTCTTCTTTTGTGCTCTTGAAGCTTGGACTTGGCGTGAAGTAGGGCTTGTTGGGACTTGTGCATTTGCGCCAGGAGCATCTTCATGATGATGATGTCGTTGTCGTGCTTGAGCTCGTAGTAGACGCCGCTCGTCGTCCGTCGCGGCACATGATGCTTGAGGTGACTTGCCCTTCATGGCGGTGATGATCATGAACGTGATGGTGATCGCCATGTAGATGTGGATGAGGACGATTTGCACTTGCATCTTTTTCGCATTCAAGACTTGTGGCTTGACCGTTGTCGCCTTGAGGATGATGAAGGGAAGAAGACTTGATCAAGGCTCTAATCTCCTCCATCCTTGCATCTTGCTCCTCTTTATGTGCGGCAAGCTTCTTGTTGATGTAGTCCCTTTTCCTTGCTTCGAGTGACGAATGTCGATGGAGATGTTCTCGGCGCGCCTCGCAATCTTGATTGTGCGCCTTGCATTTGTCGTTGTAGATCAAGATAGACGCTTTGGAGATATAGTTGTTCACGCCGTCGTTGTTGTCGTAGACCGGAGAGGGAATGCCTTGCCTATCCATCACAAGACTCGAGCAAATATGACTGCGAGAAAGAGAAGAACGTATACCAATGTACCTTTGACCAAAGTTGAAGATGAATCAAGTTCACTCAAATGTGGACAATGAAATAGCACTATTGGTACCAATCCTTGTCGGTTCTCACACCTACACGAGTAAAGCTTATAGAGGAGCTCGGTGAGGATAGTGGCACAAAAATTTAATACAAAATGTTAGCAAGAGTCAATAATGTTGAAAAAGATTCACAAATTCGCAAGTGAAACAAATGGACCAATAACAAAGAATGGCACACGGAAACACACACACGGATAGATAAATGGGGTCGTGCAACCAAGGAATGAGCTCAAAATGTGGAATCCACCAAAACGCTCGTGTTGCACAACTCAAGAGAGACGCTAGCACGATTGCTCAATAGGCGGATACGACACTTGTGCACAACCTATAAGATGCAAAATGGGTATTCTTTCTATCCCAAGTATGCTATGTATGTATGGTTCCCGGTGTTTCTCTCAAGCATTATATCATATGATGTAGATTTGACAATCTTATGTGCAATGGGTATGATGCTATGGCACTTGCTCACGAGCTCTTTGCTCTCTTTTTGCTTAAAAGCTTTTTTTTCAATGGCCACTTATGCACAATGCATAAACCAAGATAGCTATTGTGTATATGCGGGAACAAACTTGAGGCACAATGGATGATATGATACCAATATGATATGGTATGTAATGGAATGGTGGATCACTAATGTGCACAAGTAACGTTGCTGGCAATACTCAAATAGCTAGTCTCGATAGGTAAGTGACGCAAAATGGGCTAGGGGTTAACAATGCAATTGCAAGGGTATATACAAAGGTGTCGTCGAGGTTACCGTCCTTTGCGATGATGAGTGGCGGTGTTCTTGGTGTAGATACCAAGATGATGGAGACTCGTTCCTAAGTAGCCGAAACACCTTAGGAAACGGAAAAAACCGCAAACTCAAAATCTCAAATTACAAATGTCAAAATGGTGGTAGCGGAAAGCGGTGGTGGTGTTGCACTAGGCAATGCGGATGGAATGATGGGCTATACACGAGTCGGAGTTGAATTTGCCGTCCCTAAGTAGCCGAAACACCTTAGGAGACACAAGCCACAACTCGAACAAGCTCAAACAACAATTGGGTTAAGTTGGGTTGTCGGAAGTGTATGGTGGGAAGGTTATGTGGAAGTGGTGGTGGTGGTGGTTGATGAAGAAGCAACCGTCCCTAAGTAGCCGAAACACCTTAGGAGACTCAAGTCACTACTCAAAGAACCACATATGCAATGGGGAACAAAATGGGTTAGGTTGCGGAAGTCGGTGGTGGCTATGCGGATGATATGGTCGAAGGCCTAGGCAAACTTGCCAAATTTCAGAAAATATGATGGAGTCAAATGATGTTGGTGGTATTTTTGTGGGATGGGGGATGTCAAGAGCTTCAAAACGAGCTAAAGAACGTCAAAAACGGACTCTGGATGAATTAGTTATGACCAAAACAAAATTTCAGCCGAGTCAGTGTCAGGGTTAACCGGACATCCGGGAGGAGGTCCGGATGATCCGGGCTAGGTCCGGATGATCCGGGTTCGTCAGCTCCGGTTCGGGAATTTGCTCGTGGAGATGAATTTTTGGGCGGAATTTGGGGATTTTGGGGTCAAAATTGGCAAGATTTCATGGATGGAAGGTGGGGAAACTTGGGGAAATGCTAGATCCACTTGAAACCAAGCAAATCCACGGATCAAAATCAACAAAACATCATCAAACCAACAAATCACAAAAAAATTTGGGGGGTATTTTTGGTGGGGATTTTCGGATTTAGGACGAAATCAACAAAATCAAGCTAGAAATCACGAGGTAGGGGCTCCAAAAACGTGATCAACGTGGCTCATGATACCATATGATGTAGGGTGGAACCCTAATTCGTTGATCTTTCACGCTTGAGGGATCCCACGGGGAAACACGAAGAACACGCGAAGCACGAGGGGAAACACGGGAAAACGAGAGGAAATCACTCAACCAACAAGGAATCGATCACACAAGTGCTAGATCAACATACACACATGAGATCCACAAGATACATAGTCAACTAGGGTAAGGATACAATGTAACCTTTCATCTCCAAGAGGAGGCCTTGATGTTCTTCCCTAGGTAGGGGTCTTGAATCCTGAAGGGATCTTCTCGAAGGAGGTCCCGATCTCCGAGGAGAAGTAACCGAGTGGATGAGCAAAGGCTCACACAAATATGAGCTAATCCAATGCTAAGTCTCAAAGTGAGGAGAGGGGTCCTATTTATAGACTAGGGGCGAGGGGTACATGGGCTCACCAAGTCGCAAGACACAAAGCGGGTCCGGATGATCCGGATGGTGGCCCGGATGATCCGGTGTCGGGTCCGGATGATCCGGCGACCGTCCGGATGATCCTTCTTCGCCGAGGGGCTTCGTGGTCTTGGCGCCATATCCGGATGATCCGGGAGGGTCCGGATGATCCGGCTGGACCCGGATGATCCGGACGGCGGTCCGGATGTCCGGCCTGTCTCCAACAGCCGCTCCGTCTTCTTCTTCTTCTCCTTTCTTCCGTCTTCTCTTCCATGCTTGGCCTTGGTCCTTGGATTCTCCTTGGTCATCTTGGTTGTACCTTGTGTCCTATGGCGTATGTTCGAGGTCTCGTCATATGTCCTCTTGGGGCTTGGAGAGTAGTCGGAGTGTACATGGGGATGAACGTGGGATGCTCCACATCACCAAGGCTTCTCCACCCCAAGCAAACTTCGCGGCGACCAAGCTCTACGACAAGCATGAGGCTAGTACCACCAAGATGTCCAAGCCCGACGAGCTCCAAGACGATGCTCCCAAGGACCAAGCTTTGGAGGCGAGCGACAAGGTGGCGAGCAAGGATGATGCTTCCATCTTAGGAGGCGAGAGTGATGATGTGCCATCTTCGGCATTCATCCACGACGAGAGTGATGATGTGCCATATTCGCCTTCATCCACGCATTTACCACGACGAGATGGTTGCGCATGGGACTTTCCTTCGACCACGGCGACGATGATGACTTGAGTGACTTGTGCCACCATATTGAGAGTGAGAGTTACTTCACCACTAGCCCCATATATGATGAGTTGCCACAATCCCCATGTGAGGAGAGCCACAACCCCCACCACTTGAGTGAGATGAGTGACTCCACCATACGTGAGTTTGAGTGCACCTATTTTGAGGGAGTGAGTGAACCACCACATAGAGAGAGTGAGATAGTTGATAGGTCTCGTGAGGCCATTTGCATTTCTAACAACTTGACCTCTACCTCTATTATGTCTTCTCGTTTGGTGCTAGGTCCCATTGATAATAACGCGCCGATCTTCGACGACTTCATCCTCCCTTTGGACAAGACGATGGCCATGGTGGAATATGATGCACCCCTCACATGGTTCCATCAAGATGAAGATGACCACCATTTGGTCTTTCCCACCTCACCTACACCACTTGAGTGGAATGACAAAGGTAACAAAGGTGAAGGTGATGCTCTAGTCCCACTAGCGGACATTCTTGACATTGATTGCTTGCATGATGATGATCCACCTATTGCTATGCTTCATGCTAGTATGATTTCCCCACGCGATGATTTGCCCATTTATGATGAGTATGATGATTCTCTTGTGGAGTCTATTAGTTGTGATGCCATGTTACATAGGATTTCTTGTGACAATTCTTTAGGTCACATCATGTTTGATAATCCGCTTGACTTGTCATATGCTATGCATGAGATCCATCATATTTCTTGATAGAGGCGGGGTGTCCCGATCTTTCAATGAGATGATAACTATCGATTTGGTGGAGACAACTTTGACGATCCGACTACAAACGTGCACGACGTTGCGCCTTAGCAATCGCTAAACCAACTCCGAGAGGTTATTGACCACGCCGGAGCACAATCAACCTGACCACGAAGGTCTATTCCTGCAAGCAATCGAAGAACAAGCAAGAATATGATAAAAGCAATATGAATATTGCGAGTATATATGAAGTATTGATAAAGGTGGGGATCCGTAAGCGGTCTTGGTCTGGTCGTTGGACACAAACGAAGTACACGAAGTTGCAATGGCTAACTTTTAACTAAACAAATCCCCCGGGAAAAGCTACTAGATGGATCTACTTATATAGGAGCAAGGGGTGGCGGCCAAGGAGGTGGGACGACGTCCCAAGGCAGCCTAAAACTAACCCTAGGTCGTACAAGGCCAATGGGCCCAAGTGGAGGTGACGTAACACCTTTGGACTTGTAGTTTGACTCGGATTCTGCTGCAGCATCAGATTGTTTCGTCCATAACTCAACACTCCGGACGGTTTTTAAGGTGATTCCAGTTGTGCTAGAAAGAGCATGAAATCTACTTTCCAACAAAAAAAGAATCACCCAATTCGGTGTCCGTATGAAAAAGTTGTTGGCGTTTTGAGTCAGGTATGTCTGTGCAGTCCGAATCTGAGTCCAAAACGTGAGAGACTTGGACTCTATCTTCTCTTGGGCCAAAAGTGACGTGAGAGAACTTTTTGAACAGCAAATAAACATCTCTTTATTCCTTATCTTCATATGTGGATTGTACAAATGTCCCATACACCTGCAATTAGACAAAACACAAAAAGTGTGTGAAGTATTTTTGTTCTGGATAACATAAATAGATTATTGAATAGTTTGTACTGGAATCACCTGACAAATATGCATGTATGCAATATTTTTGGTCATATCCAAGGTAGTCATGTCCTCATCATCCTCCCCTTCTTGAAAATAAAGCCGTCCTCGGCGTTGCTTAATCTGAAATGTGGCTAACAAAAGAGACAAGGTGTACATGTTGTATATGTATATGTCATCCATTTTTACTTCCCTCGATTTTTGCATATATGACACATGAATAGATGAGTAACTTGTATAGTTCATAAAATCTAAAGCCAAAAATTAGCACAAGAAGTAGAAGGCATGAAAATATTGCAACTCAGTTTGCACATATAAGTGAAGCTCTTATTCATTTCAAAAGATTGACAATGTTCATCATTAAACCATCCCAACATTGGTGAATAAACCTTACTTGTATCAAATTTACATGCTACAACATGCTTAAATAAGCAAACATGCAATAAGTCATTCAACACAGAATCATCACCAAGATTATAGGTCATATCAAAATGATTAAACATTGATTCTTTTGCATCAACAGTTAATTCAATGGGTGCACTCAAAATTGTTGGTATTTCAGTTGTTTGATCACATGACGCATTCATGACAGTATCAACATTCTCTAAAATAGGTGTTGTGCTCAAATCACCAGGTAACTCAACACAGGATGCATTCAAGTTAACTAGGGATGCATCATTCTCATGTGAAGTTATATCATCAATACCTTTACTGTTACCTTGTCGCAAAGACATAGCTGATGTAGGTACACACGTAGTCAATGCACCATACTCTTGAGATGATGTCGCGCTCACAATCCGAGGTGGGGCTGCTCTAGTAGGTGCAACGGTGGAGGAACCAACCGACGATGGTGAGCATGAACTGGAATAGTAGTTGTTGTAGTCACCCAATGCATCCTCCTGTAAATGTCTCTCAAAGGTACAAGCACGAACATGCATACCGGTAATGCAACGAGGAATATACTGAAATCTTGCCTGAATATCATGGTTCAAACCACCAAAAAATCTATTCATTGTATCATCCTCAGATTCTTCTATGTCACAATGATGCATATAAGATTTGAACTCTTGGTAGTAAGTATGAACAGTGTTATTGCCTTGTTTAAATTTTTCAAATTTGTGAAGAAATTCACGACGATAGTAAGGAGGGAAAAACTGTTTTCTCATTACATCTTTCAAATCTTTCCAAGTTGTGGGTTGGTTATCAATGTTTTTCTTACAATGCACACTCCGCCAAACAGAAGCAAAACCAGTAAATGCTCTAGTGGCAGCTCAGACACGCCAAGTTCGAAAAAACATGCTGACTAAAAACTTGTACTACTTCAAGATCCCAAGCTAGATAAATAGCAGGATTAAATCTACCCTCAAATGACGGTAACGAGCTAACCTGGCCATGTGCTTGTGTGTGTTGTCCCAACTCGTGATGGTGAAGATGTGCTCGTCGTCCAAGAACTT